>MU223075.1:46888-65001 GCA_018584345.1 Thuja plicata | reverse complement strand
CTAGCACTTCAACCAAGAGACCTTAGCTTGTCTCTTCTAGGAACCTAATCTCCTCTAGGTCCTAATTGGCTTAGATGATTAACTAAGTCCAATTCCAACTCTTCTCTAAGAGTTCTCAACTCATGTGATTCACCTTGAAAGACTAACACCTTTTAGTTAGTTCAAATCTTCACTTCCTCCACTACACCTAGAAAGATCTAAGTGCCAACTCCACTTTAGCATTCAAATATTCATTATAAGGGTCATCATCATCATGGAAACATTCCATTTACTTCTATTTGGATCCATTTTGAGGGATCTCATGACCATTTTTCAGTCAAGTCCAAGTTATGTCTTCAAGAGGCCTAATTGGGCTTATTTCCTTGTAGCCTTTCACAGTGTGTTTTCCCCACTTCTTTCAAAACTTTCCCAAAGAAGTTGAAAAAATAGTCACACATTCAGATACCCTTTATCACTTTACAAGAAATTTTGAAGGTTTGAGTTTCCCAATCCCTCTGTACATAGGGTTCCTACAATCTAGGTCCAATAGGGCTAATAGGCCTAATTTCTAGGACTGTCTGCAACCTAGTTGAAAACTTGCTCAAAACTTGGTCAAATGGATTGGTAAGAACTCAATCCTCCTAGCATGTCAAGATATGACTATGCCCTATCTGAAACTATACCTAGTCTGTACAATGCTTCACTACCCTGCAAGATATGCTCAATCTTTCATCTCCCAAACCTCTAACCGGACAGTGTCTGCTTGCCTAGGGCTTGGCACTAAAAATAGCAACTTGACCTTTCATGAATCCTAATCCTAGATATGTATAGACTTGTGACTACCCTTTCATATCCAACCATTTTCAAGAAGATCCCATGGTTATTTTTCATGGGGGAGCCATGAACTAACTGACTGGTCAGGACAGGACCAGTGGACTTCGTAGATTGAAAACAATTTAACTACGACCCTAGACTAACTCCTAACTACTAGATCCCTGAATGAAAAACATTGAAAACTATCCTAAGAACACAAAACAACAACTAAGTTGAGGCATTCAATCCATTGGATATCACTATCACACACAAATGCTCAAATTCTCTAAAATACACAGAGTTGCAGAGTTCTATTCAAGTCCAAAACTTATTACAATGTCTCTCTCTATCGAGATTCAAGCCTCTACTCCCATTAGATGCCTCATTCCATGTTTCTATGCCTTTTTGGTTGATTACCCATTCCTATTTTGTAGGGGGGTCCAAGGTAACTGAGTTGCATGCAACATTTGCAATAATTGCAAATGTTGTCATGACAACATTTTAGCAAATTTTGGCATCTTTGCCATTATGCCTCCTCCCTGAGTTTTAGGACCTCTAACCTCTTCATTTAAAGTATCCAAGATCATTTAAGGCCTTTTGGAATCTCTATGATATCATTTATGTGTTTAAGACACATTCATGGCTCAAATCCAACATTAAGAAACTAAGCCTAAGAAATATAAAAACTACTAACAATGGCTAATTTAGTGACCTTAGTCCTAATGACTAACTCACTTAGCCCACATTGCAATGAACTTCTAAGGTTCAAAAACAACCTAACTATATTGACTTGGCCAATGTCAAGCACAAACCAAAAATGACTAAAACATGGAGGTTAGCCTAGGTGTGCTCCTGCACCACTGAGTAACGGTCGGACATCAAAGGATTATAGTGTTAACCGAGTTATGCACTTAGTATCAGTCGAATAACAACAATTTATACTTTATTTTTAATTGGTTAATTGTAGTCGGCAAACTTAAGTTTTATTATTTATTTGGAAGGGTATTCAAGCTGACTTGACAAGGGTTATCATATATATATATGGTCAAGTTTGGAGTGAATGTGGAGTAGTTTTTGAAATGAAGAATGAAGGCAAAGTAAGAGGGAATTCTGATTAAGGACAGAATATCTAGACCGAGCTTCAAAATAATATTTGATCAGTGATGATCCAATTAAAGCCAATACAGAGATCTGAATCTGAAAAGACAATTTCTTCTTCAATCAGGTGAACTCATTGTTACTCTCTAACAATTGTAGCAGTGATCCAAATCTCTTGACAGAGTAGACTTAACAGTCTTTCATAAATCCTCTCACAAGGTGGCATTTCTACATTGAAGTTTTTGAAGACCTCTAACTAGGCCACTCCTAATAGGGTGATTAAATCCTCTAACAGGGTCACACCTAACAGTGTGTTTTGTAACCTTTAACAGGGTTGGCTCCTAACGGGGCTCACTTCAGAAGAGTGAAAAACAATAACTAGTTGCAATTGGTGGTTTTCCCAAATTGGGTTTCCACGGTAAATCTTGGTGTCATCTGTGTACATGTTATTTTTTGTATGCTTTATGTTTATGCACTTAATCATAAAGGTTAATCACATTTAATATCTTAAGATTGCTTTGTTAACTGAGTAACAGTAGAATATCTTTTATTAATCGAGTAGAGTGATAAATTTGATTAAGACATCTAAAGGACTTAGATTTTTTTTGTGGTAATTGATTCACCCCTCCCCTCTCAGTTACTCAACTCATTTCTAACAATTATCCTCAAGAAATCACCTCCAAAATATTAACGAATATTCACCTCCTACCAAAACTACTCCTACTCGACAAATAATACTCAATGAGAGTCAACACAATAATTTAAGGATCGTACAAAAAACAAATGATTAAGAGCAAGTTAGTGGTACTAAATTCATCTAAAGGAAAAATCCAACCCTTAAGAATGCCAACACATCTCTGAGAGGAAGTGTTCCTTAAAGATATTAGAACTATATTATTAGGTCCTCATATTTCTCCTTCCACATTTAAGTATAAATACAAATATGTAGTGATCATGATTATCAATTCACATTAAAAGTATTTAATGGTAATAATTGAGTTAAGAAATTAAAACTTTATATAGATATAGATATAGATATAGATATATAATTGATTCTCTTTCAGCAAATTTTAGTATTAGAAAATAACAATTAAGAGTCAACATTTAAACAATAAAACAATATCAATGTATCAATATTCTAGTAATTGGCATGACAATGAATAATAAATATATTATGAATAATACTATTAATGATAGTCATTTTTAATACTAATATGCCTATATCTTTTAGCATTCTTATTAATGACAACTAAGTGTTAAGAGACCAATGTGATGTCATGTAAAAAATTATTTGTTTTACATATATACCTCAAGAAAATATTTCTTACTTTTTACGGATTTAATAAAATAATGAAACCTAATAGGATACCTTTGGTTACTGAGTTGTCATTTTGGATATATATTCATACATTTTAAGGTTGGCACTCATTAGATTTGGCTCAAATATCATTTTCATCAAAAATTGTTATACTTGACTTACCACTTTTTGGAAGACTACTTTTATGGTGACCTTGGATTCACCACATGTATGCAACACCTCCTTTCATAGCCAATATGTAGGTTTGTGAATATAAGTACCTAATATAAACATCAATCTTGTTACCAAAGTATATCACTATCAATAACATCCCCTTACTAAAATACAAAAAAACATATATCCTAATGCACACATTACCGTAGTAGATTATAGTGATAAAGAACATAATGATAACTAAAGTAAAGGAAACATCTTCATGAATCATCATCAATTGGCTCTTGTTGTGGAATAGGGGTATGTGAGATCACAAGAAATCATGCATCAAGCAAAAATATTTCTTTATTTCATTCCTTTGATTTCTTGTAGTGTTAGTTTTGGCTAGTTGCTTCAAGATAATGTTCAAAAGTAATTTGGATGATCAAATGATGTCACTTTTTAGATGAGATTAATGTTATCTACGAGTCTAATTTAATTAAAAGTGGATAAAACATGACTAAATTATGACTTGTGAGATTTTGGTCTATTACTAGTTGCAACCATTTTTGTTTCTACTAACCCCACCTTTGTAGATATTTGATACCAAATAGTGCATTTTCAACAGGTTATAATGCATTTTACCAATACTTATAGGTCTGTCTGCATTCATGATTATAATGCACTTGAATATTGTTGGTAGGTTCCTCCATGTTTGCAGAAATATATCAACCAAATAAACTAGATTCCTTTTATATCGGCTCAAACCCTTTTAGTTGATTGTAATGACTTCGTTTGCACAACCTATTTTGATGTATTCTTTTTCATTTCTAGGAATTTCATAGCCAACTGGATTTACAAGGATTTCAGGTACAACTAGACTTGTATGAAATCTCAATGAGTTGAACATTAACAAGGTTTAATCATCTAGTTCAAATGAGTAGTTTCTATTATGATGGCAAGATGGTGTAAGCCAAATCTTGTACAATTCCTAACCATCTAGAGTTTGTATCTTGTTTACATGGCCATGTTAACTTTGTGGATATAATCAAGACCACTTAATATTTACAAGGTTCAGTCATCTAATTTAGATGAATATTTCCAATGATGACATCAACATGACATAAGTTGACTTTTAGAATATGATGACATCATCATGTACAACTGTATAATTTTATTGTCCTATTGAATGTGAAGCAAAAATTTCTATCTAATCTAGTCATTAGTTTATCTTACTCATTCTACTGCCTCTGTGGGTTTCTAGCTTTCTATTGCACCTACATACTTTTGACCTACTACTTCACTTTAATGTTTTTGCAATGAATTGGCGGTTGGAATGACTAAGACTGAATCCAATTTGACTTCCTTGTAACCACTAGATAAAATAAAAATTAAAACACGCATTTTTATATCTAGAAAATTACAAAAATGGTCATAATGATCCAAAGCAATCTAATTATAGTCTTGTAATTGATTTTTGTCTCTAAAAAGTGGATTTTTATTTTATTTGTTATGTAAACACCAATAGATGATCCCATAATACTGGGTTATAAACATGGGACATCCTGAATATTACCTGAAATCACATATCATTTTTAAAAATATAATGATTTAAGCCTTGAGAGGTTCCATTTGAAGGAATTTAATTGGAGAGTTAGATCAAATCCCCTTGGATAGAACCTGAAATCACATATCATTTTTAAAAATATAATGATTTAAGCCTTGAGAGGTTTCATTTGAAGGAATTTAATTGGAGAGTTAGATCAAATCTTTTTGGATAGAACCCCTCTACTATTAAATCATGCCTATAAAGGTGTCTCCTCTACACCTATTAAAATGCTAACAAAAAACCACTTCTACTTCACCTTTTTGGGGGTCAAATGAATTCACTTAGAAGCTATGTTTTGTAAGTATTTAATGTTGGATTAATTAGGACATTATCTAATAAATTAAATAATTAGATCCTTTATTACTTAATTTAGTTATGCTAAACTTAGGAGTGCATTCATATTTTATTTGATTGAGCTTTATTTAGCATATGTCTCATTCGATGTGATGTGCACACTTGTCAAGATCTCTTTTAATTTTTCTAGGGTGTAGTCTAGGGTTACATTCATCCTTTCTATAAGGATTCATTATATTCATTTGTATTATTTATCTTTTGTAAATCAATACAATTCTTAGGTTGTTGAGAAAATTTGTCTTTCTTGATCTCCATTTGTGACAAGTGTTTTGCTTGTAGGAGATTCATGGGTTTGTAGGTTGAAAAAATAAATCCAACGTGATATTAGCCTCCAAATCTGGTAAGTGTTGACTTAAATATTGAGAGATCAAATCTTGAGCAATTTCAATCCACACTGGGTTCAATCTGGCTTCATCATCATGTTTACAAGGGAAAAAAATGTAAGGATCAATTGTCTATTTCCCTAGCTCTACGAAGTTGAAAAAGATAAAAAAAATGATGACAAGATCCTTGCATTGGGATATGTTCCATTATGGCCAAAATTTCTCAATCTTCATGTATAAATACAATGTATTTTATTTTTCCTCAAAATAAAAAAATCGTATGGCTTTTAGCCTTTAGTTTTCCCATAAAAACCAAAAAAATAGGGCCATTGGAAAAAATCTATCTAGCATTTTCTTTATTTTTTCTAGAAAATCAAGAAAAGAGGCTTATCACAAAAAAGCAATCAAAAATATCATGTTCATGCAAAAATTTGAAAATCCAAAGTAGGTGGCGGTGGGTGGGGAGGAAGAATATTTGTTTTTTTATCAAAAAGATTAAAAGATGTATTTACTAAGGCATGAATCCTCCCTCTCACCCATGTGATGCCCTTAATTCTCCTACAAGGAATGATCTTCAACATTAATACAATTTTGTACAAACTCATCTTGAAAGAATGAAAGATAAATAGTCTATGGGAAAAAAAATATCCTTTATTTATCTTTAGACCCTTTTTCAATGTCGAACCTCCTACTATTAATTTTGACTAGGAATCTTGTCATCTGATTAATCCTATCTTCCTCAACTAACTAGTGCATTTTGTCAACCTTCAAGTAATTTTTTTGTTGAATATGGATATCCTCATAAGTTGTCCAGTCCATGATGAAGTGTCATTAAGTTTCCACCACCCCTTTATTGTGAGATATGCAAGCTCTTTATCCCCAATTTTCCTTGGGTATATTCTACCTACCAGACTCACACCTAAGATGGTGTGATCTTGTCCTGAATTGTGCAACCAACATCCTCACTTTCCCTTTAATAGATAGCCCTAATTTTGTTTTACCATGGTCCTTAGTTGGATTAAACTCTTTGATGTAGTATGCTTTTTTCCACCCAATCTATTTTTTCCACTTGCCAGTTCTAAATTTTTTAGTCACATAACATTTAATTTATTCATTGGTGTTTGGAGATCCTTACAAGTTGATGCCCCACTTGTTCATCCATTTTTTTTCTTTATCCAAGTATTTCTCCTATGGTCTAGCACTTCCTCTACAACTATTTTAGTCAATGATGGTTATCCATGTACTCAACCTTCTTTAAATAACTTACTAACTCATTTAGCATCAATGCCTCTAATGGAAAACTTAGACTTCAGCTAAAAGAATTTCACATGGGATTGTGGTTTTAACATTAAGATTGCTTGTGATAAGATGTTTCTAGATTCTTTCTAGGTGTCTCCAATAGTAGTTAGGCATGTTGCTTCCCCCACACTTCATAGCAATAAAGGATAACTATCATGTGCTTAGCATACCCATATATGTTTCATGTTTCCTTTGGCACACGTGATCTAGAGAATAATTCATCCATTTTATGCAAGGATTAGACATCATTTTTCAAGGAGGAATGTTTCAACAACAAGGAACATATTCCAACATGTTTTTTAGGGTCAGTGACAAAAATACTTTGAGATTATTATGTGATAACATCACCAGTGACCCCTAGTTTCCTTCTTCAGGTCAAAAGGGGGATTTTTTGTTTGGTCATAAATTTTTCATATAGGGTCAAAATCAAGAAAATAAGATATCATTGGAAAATCTTATCTTTAAATTCTACTCTAAAATTTTGTAATACTCAATCAAAATCAAATCTTTACTTTCTACTTCCAAGCTCATATATTTTCACCAATATCTTCAATTTTTGTGATTTTAACAAAATTGGAAAGGTGATTCAGTTCTCTTCATATGTATGCATGCACTTTTCCAAATATTTCCCCAAGTACATTTTATTCAAAATTTCTTGTTTTCATTATCTGGTTTATTACTTGGACATTTTTGCACCTAGAATAGATATGTTTGTGGGAGAAAATATTATTTATCTACTTTATATGTACTAAGGTCCTTGGGGTTTGATTATTTCATTTAAGGAGGTATCATGAGTTTTAGTGTTCATCCTTCTATTATTATCCTAGTAAACGGAAAGTACGTGTCTTGGGGAAAGGGCGTCTTGAAACATCCTAGGTAGATTTGTATTTTCCCTTATCCATATGAAATGATCCCTCAACTTTCCTCAAAGAGGGGTAAACATGCTTGGATGAACATTAATGACCATATTGTTGAAGTTATTTTGTCTATGTTGATATTGACACCCAATGTGCTTTATCAAACATTGATTGTCCCCACACACTTTAAACTTTCATTTGGGAGATCTATGTGGACTCTCATATCTCTCCATTTATAGAGTATCCTGAAGTATTTTTTCTTTTTCCCCTTTCACATGTAGAATTCATACCCTATGGAAATGGTAGTTTTATGATGTTTGAGTATATCACAAGTCTTTCATGTCTCGGTGGGTCAAATTATTATATCTTAGTTCTCGCTCCTCACATTGAGATATCATCACAATCTTCATCATCTTATCTTGTTCTTGAGGACCTTGGCATTAAAACATGCATGGATCCCATTGCTTCAATGCAATAGGACATTGTTCTCCTAGGCACAACTACTTGGGTGTCATGTCCTTTTTCAAAAACAAAATAGCAAGTTGCTAGTCCAAAATAGAAAATGAGAACTAGTTAGTGGCTCTATAAATATCAATAAATTTTTCTGGTTTGGTTGATATTAAAATATTATAAATACCATATATATTTATTATTAATTATTTTTACAACATAGGCATGCTAAGCTTGAACAAGTGGCACAATACTTATAGGATGAAGAAATTAGTACACACTTGGCCCTAGGAGTTACATACATTACATGCAAGGGAATCTAGCACTTGGTCATGGATTTTGGAACCCCCATTGGTTTTTGGAGTGGTTCTCAATAAGAGGTAGTTTTTGGGTTTATTTTGCATCATTCAGTTTTGTTATTTTGCTATCAATATTGTGTTGTTCTTCAGACACTAGAAAACTTGTGGAGAAAGAGACCCAAGGAAGAGAGGTTGAAGGTTTCTAAAAAGGATAAAGATGGGAGTGTGATGTTCATTTAGGTACAAGCTTTTACAGAGTTTTCCATTCAATAGATTAGTAGTAGTTTATTTAGTCTAGTTCAATAGTTTGTATAGGTTAGTTAAGGGTTTAGATGTGAGTTTAAATTTCTAGTTTTGTTGTAGCTTTAGTAATAGAAAAGAGGATGTATTTTTTTTATCATATGTTGAAATAGTTTATTTTTATAAAGAGTTACATTGAAAACTTTGTGGTTTTAGCTTTTCCTTTTGGCACCCATTTGGAGTATTTTGGGTTTCTAGTAATCTAAGTTTTTATAAGTGTTTGGGAAACCTTAAGTCTGTGATTTTTTACTATTTATGTATTTTTTCATTTATACCTTCAATAAGAACTTTGGTGTGAAGTTGAATGAATTATCTTAATAGTTGTTGATGCTTCAGTCTATATTGGCTTTAGTTTCTATCATTGTTTTGGGTCAAGTTGCAACAGTTATAAATTTTGTTTTTATCAAATGTATTAAACATTAAAAATTTACAAAATCCATTCAAAGATCTTTTTTGAACATTTTATATCAGTTACATAAAATTTCAGCTTCAATTTGGTGTGATTTGGTAGACATTTCTATATACCTAATTTGTGTATTTTATCTTTATCAAAAATCTAATTTAAAGATCACAAAATGGTTTCAAATCTGATCATTTTTAGTACAAGAGTTACTATAGTGGTATTAGAACCTTGATTATCCTGGTATTCTACATAATCTAATGAATACACAATGAAAAAAATTGCCAATTTGTAGGGTTCTAAGTTGTTGATCATAGGAGGTTTCTAAAAATCTATTTTTTAAGGATTGGAAAAAAGATATTTAGTTTCTAATATTTATAAATGGTTTGATGAATATGGAAGGGTGTGTGTAGGATCATGGTATGCCAAACTATGACCTTAAGTGGCAATGAAATTTTAGCAAATTTGGGTTAGGCAACTTGACGTAAAAAGTTGATCAAGTTATCAACCTTATATCAAAAAGATGTAAAACAATAATCTGTAGGAAATTGAATGTATTTTCTAAGCTACTAGCTTTTATTTTGAAAAAAAAAATAATCTATTTGGTGAAAAATTGAAATTTTTATACAGTGGTACATACATATTAGAGAGAGAGAGAGGTCATAAATGGTCCTAGTACCCATGAATGTATCCTAGGACCCCTTAGGACCCATCAATGTGGTCACATATTTCATAAGGGGTCATTTGTGGTCCTAAGGTGTCATAGATGGTCCTAGGACCCATGAATGTATTCTAGGACCACATATGACCCCTTAGGACACATCAATGGGATTGTATATGTCATAAGGGGTAATATGTGGTCCTAAGGGGTCCCAAGACCTGTAAATGGATCCCAAGGGGTCGTGAATGATCCTACGAACCATGAATGTATCCTAGAACCCCTTAGGACACATCAATGTGGTTGTATGTATTATAAGGGGTCATATGCGGTCCTAAGGGGTCTCGAGACACATAAATGGGTCATAAATGGTCCTAGGACTCATGGATGTATCCTAAAACAACATATAACCCCTTAGGACACATCAATGTGGTTATCTCATAAGGGTTCATGTGTGGTTCTGAGGGATCCCAAGACCCATAAATGGGTCCTAAGGGGTCATAAATGGTCCTAGGACCCATGAGTGTATCCTAGGACCCCCTTGGACCCAAGAATGTGCTCGCATGTGTCATAAGGGGTCCCAAGGCACATAAATGGGTTATAAGGGGTAATAAATGGTCCTAGGATACATGAATGTATCCTAGGATCCCTTATGATGCAAGAGCATCTTGGGTCCTTGGTAATCTTGCATCATCCAAAAATAATCAATGTTTTCGTAGACTCTTGTTACCAATTTTTATGTTTGTTTTTGTTCTTGGACACCGGTTGGGTGATTGTTGGCTCAGTGAAGTTCTATGGATATTTAGAAGGTGTGGTTATGATATTTTTCTCATGGGGTCATTAGGAAGATTTTCCTATGATAGAAAATCGTTTGGAGTTACCGTGCTCGAGTTATCTTGGATTCTATGACTGGTTATATGAAGGAGTTTCTGGTTCTAGATAGTTTTCATAGATTTGGTGAGTAATCAATATGATAGAGATGTTGGACAGGATCAATCAAAAGGGTTTTTTCCTCGTTGTTCATAGATACTATGTTTATGATAGTGCTTCTTCTTGTGGAGTAGTTTGTGAGATATTGTTGATTCTCTATCTCTTATTGTTGTTCTTCATGACATTGGTTCTTGGAGTTAATCGGTTGATTGATTGTGGTTATGGTCATTGTTATGATCATTTGGTGATGAATGAAATGGATATCAAGGTGGTTCTATGTGTGGCTAACTTATTTTTTGGATCACTCAATGCAAAGCATTTATTTGTTGTATTTGTTTTGTGATTTGAGGTCGACTGGTGTGAAACATTTTCCTTGGAGGTTGTAATAGTTTTTTGAGGCCAACCTCTTGTTGGTTTTGTATAAATATAGAGTTGTGATGTATTCTGGAGGGAGAACTTAGAAGATAGAGAGATGGAGTATCTGGTAGCTGGATTAGCTTGTGGGATTAGGTAGATCTGATAGCAAAACCAAGTCTTGTTGATTGGTTTTCATTGTTATGTGGCCAAAATTGGGAAGGCCTTACAACCTGACATGTATGCTAAAATTCTGAGTAATAAAGCTATTGTTTGGATTCAATTCATGTCTTTATTGATTGTACCTTGTTGATTTTCATTGTGTTGATAACTGTTGCAAGGATTTGGCATCTCCTTTGGGGATTCTCTATCCTTGACTACATCAAATGGTATCAGATCCAATTTTGATCTTATTGTGATGGTCGTCGATATGAATTATAGACTTGTGGTGATCTTTTGGTGTTATTGAGAGGTGGAAAAGACTGAACCTGACTCGCATCAGTAATATATTTGCACAAAGTGGCTGGAAAGAAGGTTTTTTTCTAGTTGTTGAGTTGTTGTTGAAAACTAGGGTTTTGGTATTATCTTGGTGAATTAGATCACTAATTTGAGGTAGTTACACCTTAGATATTGAAGGATTTCACTGAGGAGAATGAACCCTAGGTTTTATGAGGAGATAAAGGAAGATCTTCGAGCAGAGATTAGGAATGAGATGACTAGTTTGAAGAATGAGATTATGGAAGGAAGACTGTTGTTGCTGGATTGCACCATAATCATGGATTTGATGATGGTTTTGAAGAAGCTACAAAAGGATTTAGATCTACAGATGTTTCTATATTTGTTGAGAGTGACAGATATGACTGGTTGGTGAGACCTATGGAAAGACTCGATGTTGGATATAAGTTGGAAGTATCTATTTTCTTAGGTACATTGAATCCAGAGGACATAATTAATTGGATAGGTGAGCTCAAAGATTACTTTTAGTTAGAAGACATCCAAGATCTTTGGAAGTTTAGGTTAGCACAAATGAATTTGAAAGGACATGCAACTTTGTGGTGGAAAGAATTGCAAAAAGATAGAGAAGAAGAAGGATAAATGAAGATCACTCAATGAAGGCTAATGGTTGCAAAGTTGAAGGCTAAATTCATACATGAGGACTATGAATTAGATTTGTTCACGAGTTTGTAGAACCTAAAGAGGAAGGATCTGAGTGTGAAGAATTATACTGAAGATTTTTAGAAGGTAACCATTAGATCTAGTCATAGAGAGCTTTCTAAGGAAAAGATGGCTAGGTATGTGAATGGCTTGAGGTTAATATCCAAGATAAGATAGGTATGTTGAAGATTGGATCGGTTTAAGTGGCTTATCAGTATGCTCTAAAAGTATATAAACTGAATATGAAATAGAAGAAAAACTCTAGATGAAAGGAGAACCAAACTATTGGTGGTGATAAGCATAAGAAAGTAGTTGAGATATAAGTTAAACTGGTTGCACCTAAGGGAGGTAATGGTGGTAAATAATTTAGGGGTACTTTCTTTAAGTGTGGTTTGAAAGGTCACAGGGCATTTTAGTGTAAGGAAGACAAGAGAGTGGCTTGTGTAAGTGAAGAAGGTGGATCATTTGTTGGTGAAGCTGATAATGCTCCTGAAACTGGTGTAGATATTATGCTCCAAAGATTACTGGTGAATAAGAGGAAAGCAGAACCTTGTCAGAGGAAATTTTTTTCAGATTTAGATGCAAGGTTAGAGGTAAATTTTGTAAGGTAATAGTTGATGGTGGTAGCACTGATAACTTATTTTTTGAAGAGATGGTGCAGAAGCTTGGTTTGAAGAGGCTTAGGCATCCAAGTCCTTATGGGATTGGTTGGTTACATGATGATCATATGGTGGAGGTAAGGGAGAAATGAATGGTGATTTTTTGCATTGGTTCTTATAGGGATACAATATTATGTGACATAGTGGAGATGAGTGTTTGTCATGTTTTACTTAGTAGAACTTGGCAGTATGACAAAGAGGTTGTTCATGACTGTAGAAGTAATGTGATTACCATTAGGAAGGATGGTAAGAGGTGTAATTTGCCTCCTTTGATGGATGAGGTGAAGAATTTGAGTCTTTGTAGAAGGTATGACCTGAAGGGTGAGTTTAAGGTTGGATCTATTGGTAAGTTAAACATGGTGGATAACTGGAAGAAGGCAAGTCAGGTTGCAGGCAAAGAGGATTTGTGGGTGAAGAATGAGTATGGGATTGTTGTCCCTTGTTCTTCCAGATTTTCATGAGTTGTTCTGATGGAAAATATTTTTTTTACCCTGAGTGTCTGATGCAGGAGCATCTTAGGTCCTTGGTAATCTTGCATCATCCAAAAATAATCAGTGTTCTGGTAGACTCTTGTTACTAGTTTTTATGTGCGTTGTTGTTCTTGGTCACCGGTTGGGGGATTGTTGGCTCACTGAAGTTCTATGGATCTTCATAAGGTGCGGTCATCATATGTTATTCATGGGGTCCTTAGGAATCTTTTCTAATGGTAGCAACTCATTTTTTTTACTGTGCTCGAGTTATGTTGGATTTTGTGACTGGTTGTATGAAGGAGTTTCTGGTTCCAGACAATTTTTGAAGATTTGGTGAGCGGTCGATCTGTAGAGATGTTGGAAAAGGGTGGTCAAAAGTGTTATTTCCTTGTTGTTCATAGATACTATGTCTATGATAGCACTTCTTCTTGTGGAGTAGTTTATGAGATACTATTGATTCTCTATCAATTATTGTTGTTCTTCATGACACTGGTTCTTGGAGTTAGCTGCTTGATTAATTGTGGTTGTGTTCGTTGTTCTAATCATTTGGTGATGAATGGTGTGGATCTTGAGGTGGTTATATGTGTGGCCAACTTGTTTGTTGGATCGCTCAATGAAAATCATTTATTTGTTGTATTTGTTTTGTGATTTGAGGCTGAATGGTCTGACAAATTTTCCTTGGAGGTTATAATAGTTTGTTGAGGCTGACCTGTTGTTGGTTTTGGATAAAACTAGACTTGTGATGTATTCTTGAGGGGGGACCTTAGAAGTTGGAGAGCTAGAGTGGCTGGTACCTAGATTAGCTTGTGGGCTTGGGTAGATCTTGTTAATGTTTGTAGCTTCAGTCGTAGATCATTTAGAATACATATAATACTTAGATATTGATTATTAATAATATATTGTATTTGTATTTGTATTTATATGTGATATATATATAATTATTAAAAATATATTATGCAAACTTATATTATTCCAATATATGATTGATTAATGAAACATTATAAAATAATAATGAATAGACATGTCCCATGAAGGGACATGTCTCTCCTAGCCTCTTTCCCAATATAAATTAAAGAGAGATTATTTCATTTGAAACACACATTTTATATACAAATAGGAAGTGTTATTACATTTACAGTAATCTTGAAAACTTAACATGGTATCAGAGCATGTTCAATCTTAGGGATCTTTCAGGTGCTGAGTGGTTCCTATAGTTTGGTTTATGCATGTTCAACTTGGGCCTGCAATCAAAGAATTTAGATGCAATTTTATGCTTACTATAATCACAAAATCCTTATGGGATTGAAAATTACATGTTCGATGCCTGGCTAGTGCTTTTTCAAGTTGGAATACCTATCCTACAATAGCATGTGCAGACCCACATCACGAGACTTTCTATGGTCTAATTTTTTCCATTGAGAATATTGTTGGAGTTGCATAGCTTGACATCTTCTTGTGGTGGAAAAATAGACATTGTGTGGCCTTATGTACTTATGATCTACATTGGGAAACCCTTCATGATCGACACGTCTATTATTTCCAGATAGGGCTTCCATTTTCATTATTGGCATGGGTGCATTTTCTCTGCAATTGACCCACACTACAATTTCATCTACCAGATTCATTCACTTTCATAGTGAGATCAACGTGACATAGCATTGACCTTAGTAGGCTTACATGAGCTCACAACTAGACTCGTTATTTTGTATGCAGTGAGAAAACCTAGTGGATTCATATTTGTGGCAGTCGAACTTTATAAGTGGCAGAGGCATCGATTGGATATATGTGGAGGTTGTCGAGTATTGGGTACATTTCATGGCAGGCTTCTCCATGACTGATGTATGTGCATTTATATCATGTGTTGACTCTTAATCTATGTGATCAGTGTCCCACATTGTACTTGATATCAGATTTACCTTCTCATATCGAGAGTTGTGATTTCTCTTTGGCATCCATGTGTATTTGATCGGCATATTCCTTGCTTCATCGGGGCCTTATACTATAGAAGGTCGACACCTTACTGTCGGTCACAAAATCTTCGTGGAGTTGCATAGCTAATGGAAAGATGCAATCACATAAGATATTCACAATCAAAATAATCAGAGGCAAATTATCAATGGGGTGTGGAAGCCACATCGAAAGTGCAATTTGACCCTGAATTTGAACCAGAATATATGGAATGTGATTAATGTTTTATCTAGTATAATTATAAACCTGGGCATAATATATTCTCCTTAAGTCATGATTCAAATCGAATTGCTCCAATATAACCAACACATACTGTGACATCACAAAGGAGTTTTTGATTATTTAAATATATGGACATGCATTTTACATTTGAATGCCATCATTCATTATTGTAATGAAACTAAGGAACAAAAAGTGAATAATTCACGAGGAATTTCTTATGGGCCTGAAAGTCACCGAGGATTTCTTATGGATGCCATAGACACTTGAAATCGACACCAGTATTTTGATGTCTCTAGAAAAGAAGACTATGTATCAATATTTTTTATGTTTATCATTTGGACTAAATTTAAGGGAGTGTGTATGTTATAAATATTAAACACTATTGCCATCATTCGTTGCATATGATGAATTAGTGACACAATGTTCGATAGTGAACTCCTAATACATTTATTGAGGTGATGAATTAATAAGTGGTTCCTTACTCATATTCATTATTATTGACCATAAAATTGGGAATGGCCTAAAAGAGGGGTAATATAGATTTCCATTATTAGTCAGTATGTTGTCAGTTGATAATTCAATGATGAGAGGAGAGTCACTGTGTAGATTCTATCTTGGACCATACTTGTTAGTGGAAAAGCTAGAGATTCATCAAGCACACCATAAAAATAGCTTGAGTTGGACATGATTAACCTTGCAGAGTACTTTCTTTTGTTGTGTGAACTACATGTTGGTAAGGATTCCAAGTTTTGGTGTAGCTGTATGAGGTGAAGTCTAAACTGAACTAAGATCAGCATAATCAATTCATTGGCAATAGCTCTTGACTGGATAATTTGCATAAATATTTTCCTTGTTGTGTGTGGAGTCTTGGTTTCCTGGTTGGGGAATAGTTGAACAAAATTATAATACATTTCAACTCATATCTGAGTCAGTATATGTCTACTTGAAATTATGGAGATAGTTGAAGATCCTAACTAATGTTCTAGGCATTGTGACTCTCTAGGAAGAGTCTGCTATCGTTGTTGCTAATGTGATTGGCATTAGTGCAGTTCAGAAGAGACACAACTTGGTTCATTATTTCAGCCTCCTCATCATTGTGCCATAGTATTGGACAAGGAGTTCATATTCATAGGGATTCTGACAAATCCATCGGAGGCAACCTTGAATGAAGATGTTAGGAGGTTTACGAATGTACTTGAAGCTTCAGAAGAGATCCACATTAATCATGAATGTCTGGTGTTGCAAATTCTCGAGATAAATACACAATTTATTACATTCACTCATGTTACTATGGAATTAGACAAGTACATTTGTGTGTGGTAAATCACTCTTGTGAACAATGTTGTGATCATTGAACAAATAGATCATGTGCCAGATGATGAGAGTCTCTTGGAGCAAGATATATTCCATGATTGGAGTATGTGAATATGGTATTCTTTCATGACAAAGGGAGCAACTAGAAAATCTGCATCAACTGACATCCAAGGAACTTGATTCAAAGGGAGTAGACCATGGAGAGATGGTTTCTCTAGTATTCAGATGGGGTACATTATCATTGAAGATTGGACGACCAATATTATCACCAAGCCTCTTGTCAAAGTAAAGTTTGTGCATTTTTTGAACAAGATTGGAGTTGTGGAGAACAAAGCCCTTGTTGAGAGGGAGTATCAGCATCAGTGATTTCTTGATATGTACTTTATTGCATTCTTCTCTTTGAGAGAGAATTCTAAGGTGAAAGCCCTTGGTTTCACCATTTGAGATGATCAAGGTGGATGTCGTGTGTGTGAATCCATGACTTATGGGCTTTCCTATGAATATTGAAGAAAGGTGACAACTTTTCAACAATGAACACTTGTATTTGATTGATGTTGTGAGGTGACGACCTTCCAAACATCTCCATTATGATAGTTTATATCCTATAAATCAATATGGACTAGAAGGTATAATTTAAAATAATTACAAGTTCTATTGTATGGATATATTGTGTATATATGGTAAGTATCTTATATGTGATACTAGTGCACATATCATACAAGACATCTTGAGTACTTGGTGAATATCATGGACTTGATATTTGGAGACCATTACTCTGATTACCTGGTGAGTATAATGGATTGGATACTTGGAGATAATTACTCATGATAATCATTTTTGAGCACTTGGTGAATATCTTGTGAGTTGATATTTGGAGACCATTTCTCTAAGTACTTGGTGAGTATCATGGACTTGATACTTGAGGACCATTGCTCATGATATCAATAAAATAATATAAATTTTAAATGATTATCTATACTCACATATTACATTGAGGTAATATATTTATCCTCCCTAGCTAAGAGGGAGTGTTAATGTTATAGCTTTGGTCAAATTGATTTATCTCAATAACGAACATAATAAGTTGATATAATAAATATTGCATTGTTGATTTGATTAAGTTCAGTATATATATATATATATATATATATA
>MU223075.1:35272-45894 GCA_018584345.1 Thuja plicata | reverse complement strand
AAGAGAGAGAGAGAGAGAGAGAGAGAGAGAGAGAGAGAGAGAGGGAGGTCATAACGGTCCTAGGACCATGAATGTATCCTAGGATGCCTTCAAATCCTTAGGACCCGAATGTGGTTGCATGTGTCATAAGGGGTCCCGAGATACATAAATGACTCCTAAGGGGTCATAAATGGTCCTAGGACACATGAATGTATCCTAGGACCCCTTAGGACCTCCTAGGACCCATCAATGTGGTCATATGTGTCATAAGGGATCCCAGGACACATAAATGGGTTCTAAGGGGTGATAAATGGTCCTAGAACACATTAATGTATATAATAATGTGTGTCTGTATATACACACACACAAATATATATATATATATATATATATATATATATATATATATGTATATGTATATGTATATATGCATATATATGTGTGTGTGTGTATCTATATATGTGTATATATATGTGTGTGTGTGTGTATGTATATGTATATGTATATATGTATATATGTGTATATATATGTATGTATGTATATATATATATATGTATATATATGTATATGTATATGTATATGTATATTTCTATATATACATATAATGTATGTACTTAATATAGCATATTTAATATAACTTATTTAAAATTATATTTAATATATTATGATATTTAATATGTATATATTATATTATAATATTTAATGTACATATTTAATAGTATTTAATGCATTTATTATATTTATTATATTAAATATACACTATATATAATATATTATATAGACTATATATATTATGTATAGTTTATATATAATGCAAATTTATTATGTAACATAGAGTAGCAGCGGCCCCAACATTTGGGGTTGCCACTCTTTTTTTTTTTTAAAAAAAATTGGCTCTTTGTATTCGATATCAGAAATGTATCCAATATCGGATGCATATCCAATATCGGATATGTATCCAATATCGGATGCATATCCATTATCGGATGCATATGGCTAGCAGTGGCACTAACTGTCAAAAGTTGGCGCCATTGCAAATTTTGTTTTCTTGCAAGCATTAGAATCTGATATCAAATATGTATCTGGTATCGGATACATATTAGAAAAAATAATGAAGTGGTCCATTTTGGTGATTCCAACATTCTTTTTGTAGTCAACATTCACGGGTTTTCATATAGCTACAAACAGAATAAGTCTCTTTGGACCATGTTTTGCAGAAATTGTTTATTGGCAATCATTTTCCATCATCTTTTTGTTGTTAAAATGGGGAGAAGCAGTCGTTGAAAGCATAAACGAAAGAGAATCTTACAAAAGAACAAATTGAAGCATATAGAAAAAGAGATAGGGAAAGTCATAGGAAGAGGAGACAAAGTATGTTAAATATTAGTGAAGGTGAGGCCATAGGTTTGCCTGTAAATGTTATTTCAAGTGAATAGGAGATTGAATTTGAAAATATTGAGTATAATTTTGACAATGATAATGAAAGTGTAGAGATTGGAAATGAAAATGAAGTCATTGGGAATGAAAATGTAGATAATAGGAATGAAAATGTACAGATGTAGAATGAAAATGTAGAGATTGAGAATGAAAATGTAGAGATTGGGAGTGGAAATGTGGAGATGGAAAATGAAAATGTAGAGATAAAAAATGAAAATGTAGAGATTGGGAATGAAAATGTAGAAATAATTGGGAATGAAAATGTTGCACAAGAACAAAATGAAAGTTATACATCTTCGAATTATATGAGAAATGAAGTCCCCTGTGTGGAAGAAAGACAAACTTCAAATTCAAGACCTTCAAGAATACCAAAATGGTTACTTGAAATTGATGAGAATATTATGGGCAATTTTGAAGGCAAGAGATCAACAAGAACCGCTCAGTTGTGGGCTTTGAAACTTGTTGATATTTTTTTTAGCAATAAGACATTGACCGAGCAATGTCAATTATTTGTACAATTTATAAATATGCAAAAGATGAGACCTATACTAGAGAAATTGAAGATTTGCGTGAATAAGAAAATAAAGAGAAATGATATTATTGTGAGAAATATTTTTAGTCCTCCCAATTTTGTTGGGAAGTGTCATGCCCAAAAGTTGGGAAAAAACACACCAACAATAATTTTAAAATGCACAAAAGAAAGGGGGGTAACACTACCACAAAGGTTAAGCAAATGCACGCAAACGGTGCAGAGGAGGAACAGGAATTGGAAGGTCATGGGGGTAGGATAGCTCTTAGAACCATCGTACAAGGAATTCTAAACTAGATACCTCAATTGGCATGCAAATCAAGACAGTTGACTAATAGTCAACTAGAGTTGACCAAAGGTCAATTGTACTCTGAAATACGTGAAAGGGAGTTACTAGGGTCTAACAAGTCCTATGGAGGGCTTAGGCATGCAAACCAAGATGGTTGACCATAAAGTCAACCCATGTTGACAAAAAAGTCAACTATCTCTGAAAGATGTGAAACTAAAACCCTAGGGTCTAGAGGTTGTAGAGAGTATGGGGTTCAAAAATCAAGGCAAACGGTCAAGGTTTGACCATGGTTGACCAAAAGTCAACTATTCTTGATATCGGTCAACTACAAAGAAAATACCCTAAGAAAGGGTCGACGAGACGATGAGGGAGTTGGCTTGACTGATAATCGACAGAAACGTTAACTAGGTCAAAAAGAAAAAAAAAAATTTAAAAAAAGGTAGTTTCAAAAAAATTACAATGTTTATAAATCATTACCTCTAATAATATATTCTAATTTATAATTAAAATGATTCTAATATTTTAACTAAATTTTAAATCAACATTAACTCGCCTTGTGAAAAAAAAATATAACTAAGACAATATAAAACCCCCTTATTATTTTTTTTTGAGATATTAAACCATCTAAAACAAAATCTATATCCATAATAAAACATTTCAATTTTAATCAAATATTGAATCTTAAGTTTAAAACTATTATTTTTAAAAAGAAGACTATAGTGATACTAACGTAGTCCAATTAAATCTAACTTTATTAAAACAAATTTCTAAAATATGATCTAAATACAAATCAGTTTTAACTTTAATAAAAACAATCTAATCTCAAGATTATGTTAAATCATTATAACTATCACCTAACTAATGTATGCATAAATTAAAGATTCTAATCTAATTTTAATATATAAACAAAATAAAAATCCATCTTCTAATCTTATAACACAAAATATTATAAGCCTTACTATAAAACATAAACCTAACCAACTCTCTAAAGAATTATGAAACCCTACAATATGCAGGGAGCCGACAACATATGCAATGACCAAGTCTACTCAAGAAGCGACGGAGGAGGGAAGGCGGAATGGCAGAGAGGAAGGCACTGCCCCGCGTCCGAGGAACACCGCCCAGCGCCAAGTAGGGGTCGTTGTTGGCGGAGGCAGGGGAGTGGGGGTCGACAAGCGGCGGCAACTGGGGAGAGGCTGGCCCTCGCCGCCCCACTCTAACACAGAGGGGGCCGCAAGGTAGGGTCTCAGCCCTCCTCATCGTGTCCTCCAAACCGCATCAAAACTAGGCCACAGGTTGGGAAGGGCTTTGGCCCTCCCACCCAAACTAAAATCTATATATATATTTTTAAACGTTTTCCCATAGCACATTTAATCGTAAGTAGGATAAATTTTTTTTAATTCAACCCATAAATTATATATGTAGAATTGATACAAAGGCAACCAACCCATCAAAAAAATATATTATTATATTGACTGGTGAAGAGTGATTGTATACTCCCAAACAGGGAGTACTAGGGAATATTTTTTTTGAAATTTTAGTAAACCTTAGAAATATATATTTAAAACTCTTTAACTTCATGGAAGGAAATTTTAATAAGAGCATTTTAATTTGTTTAGAAAATTTTCCAAAATTCCTAAGTGTAAAAAAAAAGAATGGTATTTTATTTTCTCAAGAACTTCATTTTATTGATTTTTTTTTTTCAATAACTTTGAAATTCCTCTAAGAGCAAGAGCTATATTAAGAACATGCTAACACTTAATTCCTCTAATATTTAAATTTAATCACCATAAAGAGTAAGCTATTCACATACAAAAATAGTCCCAATAGACTTTGAAAACTAACAAATTTTATTGCTCATATTTTAAGAATATTAATAAACATAGGAGTTGAAGTTTCATACTAACTTCCATGATTTCTACTATATAAATCATGCACTAATAGCTTCAAAAAAAAAAATCTTCAAATAACATAATAATATAAGATTTCATATTCGCTTGAAAGTTCATTTTACAACATGGGTAGATAGTCTGCTAAATTACCTAATATTTCAGATTTCATAATGGTTTTAAACAAACTTGAAACAATGATATGTTAATCCCTAAGTTTTTTTGATGATTAGTGACCAACACTTAGTCATTTACTTAGGCAGTTTTAGTTGGTTATCACTGTGGCTGAGCTAAACATTCAAGGCTAAGCAACATTGTTGAGAAAGTTTTAGGTTGTCGAGTTACATCATGCCAAGCCGAGTAGAATATTAAGTGTCGAGCGACAGAGATGTTAAGTGCCGAGCACAAAATTTTTTGCATACATGTCAGGATTGATTCAAACTTTAATGTGAAATGTTTAGGCTGACTTGTATGAGATTTGGGCCGACATATGTATGCATTTAATATTTGTCTACTAAGTTAATTACGCATTTAATTGTTTTATACTATGCATGGCATGAAGCCAATTAGGAAATCAGAATGCCTTAGGGGCATAAATAATAGATCTTGATCATTGATCTAGATCTCACTGTCAGATTCCTAAAGACATATAAGATTGCTTCTAACCCTAGAAGAAATACAGAGAGAAAGATACAGTGTGTGAGAGAGAAGGGTTGTTGTGTTCATAAAAAGATGAACAGTGAGTTATTTTGAGAAGAAGCTTAGATCAAGAAGAATGATAGAGCAGTTAAGAGCAGAGTAAAGACATATCAGATTGTGAGATCATAGAAGGTATTGGAAAGAGTAGATCCATCATCAGCATCTGAGTGCATAACGAAGGATCACTACTTGAAACATTCTAACAAGTGTATCAGGTGAAATCTCTTAACATAGTGGTTCTAGCAGACCATTTTAAATCTCTTAGCCGAGTGCTTACTTTACTGTAAGTTGAAATCCTTTGACAAGGTAGATTGTAATGATCTTTAGTTCTTAACTGAACAGACCTTTAACCAGGTAGATTGCATTTTGTAATCAAACTCTTGTAGCCCTAACAGACACACTTTATTTCTACAATAGTGAAGATTTTGTGGGTGTCATCCCCACCCCAATTTTACCCATTTGGGTTTTTGGGTTACCAAAATTCTATGTTATGAGTTATATATTTCATGATGTTGATAATATCTGATGTTAGGTTAAATTCATATATGTATGAATGTGGATCAATTTGTTTTAAGTGGTTAAGTTTTAAGATCTGATTCACCCCTCCCCCACTCTTAGTATCTTGCTTTCCCATTATTTTACTTCCAACAATTGGTATCAGAGCACAGTTCTCCTACAAAATATTTTAATCAGCTTGTGAGTAAAGATCTTGAGATGGAGATTTACAAGTTGGGTAAAGTCATTGAGAATCAAAAGATAGAGATTCAACTAGCATTACATCAGCTTGAGATAGCAAGATAGGAATCAAAGAAATCATTGATAGCTAGGAAAGATTTGGCCAAACAAATGAATGATACTCATTATCAGGAAGATGACACTGCAAATCTATTTTAGAATGGAGATTCTGCTGAGAGCGATGCAAAAATTGTAGATCAATTGGAAAAGAACAATGTACTACATGAAGAAGTTAGAAAATTGAAAAGAGAACAAGAAATGCAGACAGTGAGACTATGTGAAGTAGTGGAACAAAATAAGAAAGCTAAAGATGGCAAAGCTATGGTAGAAGAAGATAAAAGAGTGATAACTGTTAGACTTGATGAAAGGACATGTGATGTGCAAATGATGACAGTCAACCAGGTTGACATGGAAAATCAACTACTACTTGCAAATCAGGAGATTAGTAGGAAAGATATGGAAATGATGAATCTGATATCTAAGAACAATCAGTTGAAAGATGATTTGAGATCTGAGAAGGAACTGAATGAAAGGTTGAATAAACCTAATGAAGCTTTGACTCATTTTGAGAATCTGATGGAAGCATCAAGAAGACCAAAAGATTCTTCTAGATTAGGTCACACTGAACCAAAAACATCTACTGAGAAAGGAGAATCATCTAAGAATGGTGAAAGGAGGAATGAAAATACAAAGCACAACAAGCCTGTTTGCCACCACTGTGGAAAACTAGGTCATACAACAAGCATTTGCCAAAGCAAGACATGTAAGTCCAATCCTAAACCTAAGTTTAATGGTTACTATTTTAATTGCAAGAAATTTGGACATAAATTACATGAATGTTGAGCTAAAGCAAGTTATGCACCTCCCAAGCCAAGATTTAATGGTTATTGTTACAAGTGTCAGAAACATGGTCATAAAGCACAAGACTATATATCCAATGCTAACTAGAAATGGACATCAAAGACACAAACAAAAGCACCTAGGAAAGGTAACACTTACAACTGGGATTATAATACAAGGCAGAGTTGTCATTACTATGAAGAATATGGACATGCACCTAAAGATTGCTTAAAGACACATTTCAGAAGGAAATCTAAGAGTTGGATGAATGGAAGCCTAGTCTGCTTTAGTTGTTTGAAGATTGGTCACACTAAGAGAGAGTGTAGGACAAGAGTACTTGCTCCTACTGTTGAGGAAATAAGAGCATAGATGAACCAGACATGGGTAAGGAAAATAGAGTTGAGCAACAATGAAACCACTCAAGCCGAGGTCACCCAATCCAATGGATCAGGTGATGACACCATCTCTAACTGAGCAATAGAGGTATGTAAGGAACTGCATTTAAATTTCAAATCTTACATCATTTCCTAACATGTAAATGTGCCAAAGTCCATATCTACATATGTTGAGATGCACCAAGACATGTTTGTGACAAGTGCTGAGAAGAATTAATTGCACTATAGGTGTCAAGTTGGTTGGCCAAGTAAGTTTTGTGATGGCCGAGTGGTATGCAAGTTGTGTTAGTCGGCCAATGACAGCTGGTTTGCACTAACCTAATGGACAAAATATTTATTGCTTACCTACCTTGACCTTTTGATTCTATATAAGGATGAACATTTTATTCTTCATTTTACCTTGCGATTTTTAGTATTCACAGAGTGATCGAAGAAGTTGCAAAATTGATCTTAGTAAAGTTTGTTTCAAAAATCTCATCAGCATGTTTTCGACAACCCTAAGGTGAACAGTGCGAAGTGTTACTTGCCAAGGTACCCTGTTCTTCATTTTCAAACCCTAATTTTAGAGATTATGGCTGCAAGTTCTTCTACACCATTCAAAGGAATGGAGGAGGAGTTGAAACAAATTAAGCTAGTAAGAAGTGATGCATGTGCACCTCCTAACTTTCAAGCCATTCCCAAAAGTGCAATTTTAGGTGATCTGAATGGAGCCCTCTCATCTATTCCACCAAAGGTACTTATGATCCATGATGTTAGATCTTGTTACATGGTTAATATTGGCGAAGTAGGTGATAGTGAATTAAGGAAATCCTACAACAAGTTGTGTGAAAATGGAGTTCTAAAAGATGAATTCAAGCACTTAGCTGACAAAGGGTTAACTCGTGCCCTAGATTTTCCACCAGACTTCAAGGATGAATGGATCAAGGTTGTTCTAAGCTGAGTTCATAATATGCATATGTGGCTAGACAATGGACCAGTTAGGATCACTAAAGATATTATTCATCAAGTAACTGGATACCCTGTTATCAATGGAAAGTGAACAATGAGAGATCAAAGTAAAGAAGAGATAGCAGCTAACACTAGAGCTATCTGGAAAAATAGAGGTATGAATATCTCTACAATTGAAGATTTAGAACTTGACTTTGGAGTGAGAGTGATTGCACATAAGTTTTATTAGTCGATCCAACTGGATAGTGTTCCCTACACAGCTATGGACCAAGCATGGAAGATAGTCAAGAAGAATCACACCTACAACCTTGTCGAGTTGCAATTGACACAACTAGATGAGAACTTACTATCGATCAGAAAAGCTAAAAGCTCATCATGTAAGTTTGGCTCTTTACTAGTTTGCATAATCTTCTATGTACATAAGTCATTTCCTACACTGTGAAATATTGTTTGGAAGAAGGATAGACATATTACTGTGTAGATTAGTGAATGTATTCACCAATTAGGCAATAATTTCAATAGTATTATGGGAAACTACTTTGTGGAATTCAAAAAGAGAATGGGGTTGAGGTCTAGAATCCCTAGTTCACTTGTGGAAAAGCACTATGAGGAGATATGTTTTCTAGTTGACACAGATTACACATACATTCAGGCTGTGACACCTAGGGTATCATGGTTGGAGCCATTTCCCTATGAACCTAACATTAATGAAACATTAGCAGCTATCACAACACTTCTAGGAGAGGAGATTAATACAAAATAAAAGAGATTTGGAAATTATGATTAAGATAAGGAAAAGATATCTATGAATCTTAAGGAAAGAACCATGGAGAGAAAGAGAAAGAAGATTGTGAAAAATCTGAAGAAAATGGTTGGATTGTCGAGTGATGAGGAGCTAGAGGATGCACCTCTAGGCATATCTAATGGAAAAGGAGAAGATGTATCTAAGAAGAAGAAGTAGAAGTTAGTGAATCTGAAGAAGAGATTCTTGTTAAGGCAAAGGGAAAGAAACTAGCAGTAGCCAAGGTAACCAAGCCGAGTTAAGCAAAACCTAAAGTTACCCCTCCCATTGCCAATCGTCCAAGGACAAGGGCATCTACTGTTACATCTCTAGTAGTGCAAACAAATGTTATGCAAAGAAGAAGGTTGGAGAGAGTAGTGCTAGATCAAAGAATAAATTTACAACAAAGGTTGTGCCAAGCCTACAGGTAAAGAGACCTAGAAGGAAACTACATCTGGATCTGGAAAGTGATCAAGAAAAGACTAAAAATGATGAACCCAGAAACATACCAATGGCACCATTCAAGATACCAACTGATATTAATGAGGTATATGAGAATTTGAGAAATTCTACAGGGTTATCTGGTTTTAAGTTTATCAAATATGAGAAATTGAAGTTAGAAGATAAGCACAAAGTTCAAGAGGCACTACTAGATATGATGTGCAATTTCAAGTTAACTCCTATAGAGATAGGAAACAATGTGTCGAGTGAGTTATACGAGTTTCTATCTAGCAAATGGGAATTTGCACTCACAACTGAGAGAAAAATTCAAGAAGGCACATTAGCTCAAGTCATTCCTGAGATGACTAAGAAACAAAGAGAAAAATTTGTTGAGGAGTATAAGCATAAATTCATACCTAAACAAAGAGGTTATGCTATTTTGAAAAATGATATTGAAAGTGTAGTACATTAGAGTACTAAGATTTGGAAGGAAATCTTTGGATTGATTGCTCCAAAAGAAAAGAAGACTGATCAACGAACATCTGAGCCGAAGGCTAAAGAAATTGAAACCACCCTGCACCACAGAAAGAAAAAGAGCAAATTTCTACTGAGCTTGAGAAGACTAGAGCAGAACCAAAAGAACAAACAAGGACAATAAACATTGTTGATCTAACAATAGACACTCCAATTGATGTCACAATTGATGACTCTAGCAATTTGGATGTCGAGGGTCGGGATGAACCGAGAGACACAACTATAGAATCACATATTAAGGCTACTAAGACTGAAGGAGAGAAGAGTACAGAGGAAGATGAAGAGAGAACTCAAGAGAAACCTGAGGATAAAGTTGAACCAAAGGAAGCAGAAAAGGAGAAAATAGATGAACAAGAGGTAATTACACAAAATTCACCTATTTTAGAGGTTGTGAAAATAGTCTTAGATAGTGGTGAGGAGATGAGGGATACTGACAATGAACCTAAGGAACAAGAGGTAGTGCAATTGTTGGTTGATTTACCACACTCGGCATCATCTACTCCCACTAGACTCAAAACGGGAGGTACGCCTGATCAACAAGCAATTTTGACTGAACTGGAAAAAGTAATGGTGACTACTACTCATACAGGAAAAGGTATTGAGGAAACAAAGCCAAGCTGTAGCTCACCAAAACTTAAGAGGAGGAAAATCATGAGGAAGAACTCTCTCACTCCTAATGTCACATTAGATGAAGTTATTGTGATTCCACCATGGGATCCCAATGTTTTATCTTATGAATAGATTGAGACTCTTCAAGAATTACTCAAGAGGAAGAAAAGGCATGAAGAAATGAAAAGAGAGCAGTGGAAAATGCATGTGTTGCATGATGACATCAAGGATATATTTGTAAAATATTTTGACGTGGAAGATGACAATCCTCAAGCTCCTGTTCTTGAACAGTTAGTTCATATTGTACAAAAGATGAATGATGACAACATTGAATCTAATGAAAAGTTATTGCAATGGTCCAAGAGGAAATTCAAGAACAAAGTATTGGCAAAAATCTTAGGAGAGATTGCGGTAAAGCAGGTTGAACTTTCTTCTCTTGTAGAAATTTTGGAGGAAGTTGCAACTAATGTTTATTCTTTGTATAAGAAGTTATGTGATGTTGAATTATTCACAAAGG
>MU223075.1:10512-28290 GCA_018584345.1 Thuja plicata | reverse complement strand
AGATTCAATTCTACTACTTGCTAGCATTCTTATTTCAATTATTGATTTCAAGGTTAATTCCTAAATCGGGGTTTGACTAAGGCAAACCCCTCCCCCACAACAAACAAACCTCTTTTTCTTGCAGGTATAGGCTTAGGACTGTAGATTTGAGACCAGATTTAGATACCCTTTTTGGCTTTCTTTCAGACGGCGTGAACAGATTCTCTGTCGGACCTGTGTAGGTCAGGGTCGACATTATTGGGTCAGGGTTGACATTTTTGGGTCAAGGTTGACCTTTTTCATAAGACGACATTGAAATGAAAAAATATTTTTGGGTTTTGTTTGTCTCTGCGTTTCCTTTCTGGATCATACTTCAGATTTTCTAGAAACTGAGTATAGACCCTAGAAAATAGCATTCTTTGATCTGCAATATTTCAAGGTTAGTACTTTTCTATCATTAATTTCAATTCAAATCCTTAATCATTCTAAATATATCACACATTTACATTCACACACGCCACATTTTAAGAGGGAAACCTAGGATCTCCTCTATTCTTATTTCCAATAGATTGATTCACTTATGCATTGATCCTTTTTGGGTTGATAAATTTGGATCCTTCCTTTGTGCATTTGAGAATAAAAGGGAATATCTTATCTTTCCCTCCACTCTAAACATTAAATATAAAGGTGATAAGTGATTTGAGTATCAAAACACTCTTATTCTAGTAAACATCATTTTTCTACCTTTACAGAAAGATATAGTGTGTGAGAGAGAAGGGTTGTGTTCATAAAAAGATGAATAGTGAATTATTTTGAGAAGAAGCTTAGATCAAGTAGAATGATAGAGCAGTGAAGAGAAAAGTAAAGACATATCAGATTGTGAGATCATAGAAGGTATTGGAAAGAGTAGATCTGTCATCAGCATCTAAGTGCATAATGAAGGATCACTACTTGAAATATTCTAACAAGTGTATCAAGTGAAATCTCTTAAAAAAGTGGTTCTAGCAGGCCGTTTTAAATCTCTTAGCCGAGTGCTTACTTTACTGTAAGTTGAAATCCTTTGACAAGGTAGATTGTAATGATCTTTAGTTCTTAACTGACAAACCTTTAACCAGGTAGATTGCATTTTGTAATCAAACTCTTGTAGCCCTAATAGGCACACTTTATTGCTACAGTAGTGAAGATTTTTTGGGTGTCATCCCCACCCCAGTTTTACCTATTTGGGTTTTTGGGTTACCAAAATTTTGTGTTATGAGTTATATATTTCATGTTGTTGATACTATCTAATGTTAGGTTAAATTCATATATTTATGAATGTGGATCAATTTTTTTTAAGTGGTTAAGTTTTAAGATCTAATTCACCCCCCCTCTTAGTATCTTGCTTTCCCATTATTGTACTTCCAACATGATAATCCTCCAAACAAAGAAGGTTACAAAATGATGATTTTCCAGCCATACCCATCTTATACATAAGGGTGTTATGCATCTTTGTTATCCCCTCAAGAACCCAAAGAAAAATGTTGAGGTTGACCATGGAGGCTCACCTCCCAACCTAGGCCTTTACAAGGCTACCCCCGAGCTTCAGGATCCAATCTAGAATGGGATACAAATAGGCAAACACAACAAGTAGAAAGACAAATAGAAAACTCATACTCCAGGAAATTTCCCAACACAAGGATGAACAAAAGGATAGGTCTCCAAGAGACCTTCCTGAAATAGGGGTAGTGGTAGACCTCACTGTAGGAGAAAGCCAAGAATCAAAATGAACACACAAGCCTCACATGGACTTGAAAAGGACCATCTTCACAAGATGCAATCCTGAAATAACCTCCTTATGCCTCATCGGTGCCCTCAGGCTCCTCTTGGCATCATGGGTATCATGTTACCCCATGTTTTTTCCCTCCACACATGAGAAATGGTGTTGAGCTATCCTTCCTAAGCTCCTTCTCCAAAAACTCCTTCAAACTAAATTCTATCTCTAAGGGTAGAGAGTGGGTGAACACTCAACTCATCCTAAAACCTTCCCTAAATAGGAAAACCTCCAAGACTAACCAAAGGAGTCAAGTTCCTAACCAACCCTAACTACCCACTTTCCTTAACTCTCCATGGGTGGAGTCAAATACAACTAGGGTAGAAGAGGAAGATTGACCAAGGTTACACAACTCAAATTTTCTCAAGTCTGAAAGTGACACTTTAGAGGATCAATAAATGAGTTTGGAGGCTCATTAATGATAGAAAATGACCCCTAACCCATAGGGTACCAAGTTGGATAACTAAAACTGACCCCGGTTACCCCCTGGGAGCCCAAAAGACCCTCCAAAACTAACCCTGAATTTAACCTACGGATTTCTAAGTCAAGAAGACTTTCTAGAAACTTATAACCCTAGGGTAAGCTTGGGTACTACTCATAGGTAACCTTAGTTAACCCTATAACTAACCCTGGTTCCCTTTACTAGCCATGTCATCATTAAATTACAACAATTGCCAAATTTGGTACATTAAATTAAAACATATGACATGACTCAATCACATGAACATTTACTAATCCAATTACACACATGCAAACCATGGTTACAAAATAAACACATAAACAATGAGGTCCATGTCTCTTTATATAAACAAGACCTTGGAAAGCACGGTCATTTACATAGGTTCCAATACTGGGTCCCCGGTTTAGATCCATGGTAAACTTTTCCTGCACACATCAGTAGATCCAAAACAACATGATATGAAACATACACGACATCAATAATATACATGCATATAAACCATAACTGTATTAGAACTAAAATAACCTAGCATCATTTTCCTAAACCAAATTCATCATATTACATTTATACACTTAAATCTCATATACAACATCATCATAATTGAAACTGAATCTAAACATAAAGCATCTCAAATGTATCCTGATTACATAATCAGATATTGAATACATAACATAGGATTCAACAGATCCTTAATACATAAAAGACTCCAATAGTCAAAGTATGTTAAAGCATAAACTACTGAAAGCATGAATAAAAGTAGTAAAACTATGACAGTCTAATGTGGGCCTCACATCCACCCCCTCTAGGGATGAACTTCCTCCTAGAGTTCATCAAAGAGGTGAGGGTAATGTGATCTCATCTATGTTGTGTCCTCCCAAGAGGCCATAACCTCATCATAGCAATCCCACTAGACCCTAACCTGGTCTAGCTCTTTGCCTCAAAGACCCAATGTCCATCGAGCCAATATATGAATTGGCTCCAAAGCTAGATGCCCGTCTGACTCCACCTGCAAGGAATCCCAATCTATCACATGAGACTCATCATAAATATACTTCCTCATAACTAAAACATGAAACACATCATGGATGTGTGACAGGATAGGTGGAAATGCTAAATGGTAAGCAACTGGTCCTATCCTCTCAAGGATCTCAAAAGGTCCAAAAAAATAAGGTGCTAGCTTAGAGCCTTTTCCAAAATAGATTAGACTCTTATGTGGTTGCACTCTCAAGAAGACTCTATCTCCAACTAGATAGGATTGATCAATCCTTTTCGCATCTGCATACTTCTTCTACCTATCTTGAGCTTCTACTAGACACTATTTAATCAAGGTCACCTGCTACTCCATATCTTTGACTAGCTCATGACCAATGGAAACTCTATCATCAATCCTATCCCAACTGAGTGGGGTCCTACATGGCCTACCATAAAGAGCTTGGTAGGGAGGCATTCCCAAGGAAGTTTGGTGCCCATTTTTATAGGAAAACTCCACTAGATGTAGGTATTCCTCCCGTCAGGTCTGATGGTCCATGACATGCATGCAAAGCATGTCCTGTAACACTTGATTGACCCTTTTGGTTTGTCCATCTGTCTCAGGATGATAAGTTGTACTGAATTTGAGCCTAGTGCCCATAGCTGCCTGAAGTTCTCTCCAGAAGGATGAAGTGAATAGAGAATCTCTATCTGAGATGATCTTATGAGGTACACCATGAAGTCTGACAATATCTCATAAAAACACTTGTGCCACTATTGGTACGGTAAAGGTAGTACACATAGGTGAAAAGTGAGCCACATTAGTCAGCTTGTCGACTATCACCATGATGGCATCATGACAAAAAGAAGACATAGGAAGACCTAATATGAAATCCATAGATATGGTATCCCATTTCCACACTGGTATCTCATGAGGTTGAAGGAGACCACCTAGATGATGGTGTTCTGCCTTCACCCTTTGGCACTCTAGGCATCTAGCTACCATCTCTGCAATCTGCAATCTCATGTCGGGCCAATGATATCACTGTTTCAAGTTGGCATGCATCTTCTTAACTCTAGGATGCGCTGCATAAGGGGCCCTATGAGCCTCTAGCATCAAAAAATCATACAATCCTTCAAAAGAAGGTATATAGATACATCCTCTATGACACAATAGTCCATCAGAATCCAAGGTATACTCTGAAAACTTGCCCTCAAGGGGTCTCTGAGATCGAATCAACTCACAAACTTCTGCATACATCTCATCCTTATGTAAGTGATGAAGAATGTGATCTCTCAAATCTGTGCCAGTAGACATAGAAGAAAGCTCATGTCATCTCCTACTCAAGACATTTTCAACTACGTTCTCTTTCCCTTTGATGTAATGGACATCAAAATAATATTCACATAAGAACTCCATCCATCTCCTTTGCCTAGTTTTAAGGTTTGGCTAAGTGAAGATGTACTGAACACTCTGATGGTTTGAATGTAGTTTGAATCGATGTCCTAAGAGAAAATGCCTCCATCTGACTAAAGCATGCACCACTACTGCAAGCTCAAGGTCATGGGTAGGGTATTTGAGCTCATGAGTCTTTAGTTTCCTAGACTACTAGGCTATGGCTCATGCACCTTGCATAAGTACTGCACCTAAATCATCCAAAGAAGCATCTGTGAAAACCACAAATTCTACTGAGGGCTTTGGTACAGCAAGAATGGGTGCACTGGTAAGTGCTCCCTTAAGCTCCTGAAAGGCCCTATCACACTTCTTATTCCACTCAAAATTCTTTCCCTTTCGCTGAAGAGAAGTAATGGGGTGTGCTACCTAAGAGAAACCCTCAAAAAACCATATGTAGTAACCGGCTAAACCCATGAAACTCCTAACCTCAGTCACAGTAGTAGGTGCTAGCCAATTCATAATGGCATCAATCTTTGATGGGTCTACTAAGATCCCGTCACCTGAAATAACATGGCCAAGGTACTTAACCTCTAATCTGAAGAAGGCACACTTTGACAAGCTGCCATATAATTGGTTGTCTCTAAGACACTGCAACACTTGCCTCAAGTGTTTCTCATGCTCTTTCTCATCTTTGGAATATATCAAGATGTCATCGAGAAACACCACTACAAACTTGTCAAGGAAGGTATGAAATACTCCATTCATAAGACTCATGAACACAGCTGGAGCATTTGTAAGACCGAATGGAATCATAGTGAACTCATAGTGGCCATATCTAGTGCAAAATGCGGTCTTGTGAATATCACTATCCACGATCCTCAACTGATGGTAACCCAATTTGAGGTCTATCTTTGAGAATACTCAGGCACCTTGTAATTGATCAAACAAGTCATCGATCTTAGGAAGTGGATACCGATTCTTGATGGTAACTTTGTTCAACTATCGGTAATCCATGCACAACCTAAGCGATCCATCTTTCTTCTTTACAAAGATAACTGGTGCACCCCAAGGAGATACACTAGGATGAATGTGTCCTTTCTCTAATAGTTCCTCAAGCTGTAACTTGAGCTCATTAATCTCATTAGTGGTCATCCTATAAGGTTCTCTAGAAACTGGCTTAGCTCCTGGTACAAGAACAATGTGAAAGTCTACTGCCCTACAAGGAGGCATACCGGGTAGCTTTGATGGAAACACACCTGCAAACTCTTGAAGAATGGGGAAGTCCTCAAGAGAAGTTTCCTTCTTTGTCTCTTCTTCCCTATCACTGATGGTGATGGCATACAACTGGCATCCCTTTAGCATGCATCACTTAAGCTACATGGCAAAAATCACACAGAGGGATACAGGCCGATGAACCCCAATAATAACTGTATCCATACCATCATCATCCAAACATTTGATCCTCTTCTTAAGACAATCTAGCTTGGCTCTGTGGGCACTAAGCAAATCCATGCCAAGAACTAGGCCATAAGATCCAAGGGGAGTGACTCTGAGATCTGCTATGGTGGTCATGCCACCAATCTGGATTGGAAAATACTTTAACCATCAAGGTCACAGAAACCCTAGCTCTTGAATCTAACTCTACTTCCCATCTAACCTCTTGTCTAGTTTCCATTATCCTACAATGTTCCATGATCGATGGAGAAACAAAGGAGTCAGTGGCTCCAGTATCAAATAGAATAGTAACATCACTACCTCTGATCTTACCTGAGGCCTCAATAATGGTAGCTTGGTGCTCTACTTGGCAGTTGTCCAGCACTGGAAAAACCATGTGGGACTTCCCCCTGTCCCCTACTATCAGTTCTAAAACCACTGCACGCTGACTACCACCCTGTGGGCACTCTCTAGCTAAGTGCCCCATGGAACCACAAGTATAACATGCTCCCTGTGACTGAACTTGAACACCAGGAGGCCTGGAATATTGATATCATGTGGTCCTAGATGAACCACTATAGCCACCCCTAGAGGAATGCTAAGTCTGTGTTGGAGGGGTGTCTAGTGCCTGAGGTCTCTGGTCCTTCTTAGGACCCTATGACTGCCATTGTTTGTGCTTAGAGCCCTGCTGAACCTATGGTGGCCTCTGTCACTAGTTCTGTTGAGACTATTGTGGCTACTACTGCTACTATGGGGCCCTAAATGTCCCTATAGAGTTCCTCTAATTTCCCTTCCACTGGGATTTCTAATATCCAGAGGCCTAGGATGAGGTATTATGGTTTTGCAACCTATCCCTATAACCATGTGGGCCCCTGACTATCTCTTCAGCTACTAAGGCCATGTCCACCATGAACCTTAAGTTCCCTGAAGGTACCATGAATACCCTATCTAAAATCATAGGATTTAATCCCTTGATGAACCTATTCACTTGCAACTTCTCATCTCCCATGTATTCAATATAGGGTAGGAGGTTGAGAAACTTGTCCTCATACTGGGCTACTATAAGACCCCATTGCCAGAGGTCATGGAACTCATCTATACAGTGTTGTCTGAACTGCTATGAAATATACTGCTCTCTAAAAAGATTGAGGAAAGCTCCCAAAGTTAGGGTATTGATGTCTATGAGTCCCTTAGTCTCCTCATGCCTCCACCAAGTGGATGCCCCATCTCTCAACAAAAGAATAGTGAACTGTGCTTTAAGGTTGCTACCATAATTCTACAACCCAAAGCACCTTTCCAGGCTTAAAAGTCAAGCCTCTTCTCCTGCCCCATCTACTTCTCCTATGAAGGGAGGTGGTTTAAGCCTCATCAATTCTATGATTTGGTTCCTGATATTGGGGGGTGCTCTATCGAGTCTTTGTACACCTCCCCTAGGAATACCCCCTGGCACTGCAATGGACTCCTCTTCCTGATCGGCCCTATTCCATCCTTCTCTAGGAGGTGGGCTCCTGCTTCTCTCTCTTTCTTGGTTAACTAGTGGCATGCGGTCTAAGATAAGCCCGGCCAAATTCTAAAAGGCCAACAATAGTGTTGCATTAGGATCAGGAGGGGGTTCAAGAGATGGACTCTAATCCCTCCTACTATCCTCTACCTCGGTTCGTACCTCTACGTGTGTCATAGGGACACATCTCCGTCCATGCCCTTGCTAATGACCCTGACGAGTGAAAGGTGGCATCCTACACATGCAAGACAAATTTAGTGACAATGTAGTGGGTTATGTTAGAGTAGACATAGCATAGCTAATAATTAATTCATAGATGTCTTCTCTCTTCTGTCTTCTTGCTTCTTCTTGTGACATTCTTGCATGCAGGTGATCTTGGGAAGATTTACATTTGTCAAATCTAACAGGTTAGGTTCCCAATGTAGCTAAACATGGCTCTGATACCAAAATGTCATGCCCAAAAGTTGGGCAAAAACATACCAACAAAAAATTTAAAATGCACAAAAGAAAGGGGGGATCACACTACCACAAAGGTTAAGTAAGTGCACACAAATGATGCAGAGGAGGAACAGGAACTAGAAGGTCATGGGGGTAGGATAGCTCTTAGAACTATCCTACAAGGAATTCTAGACTAGATACCTCGATTGGCACACAAATTGAGATAGTTGCCTAAAAGTCAACTAGAGTTGACCAAAGGTCAGCTATACTCTGAAATATGTGAAAGGGAGTTACTAGGGTCTACTAAGTCCTATGGAGAGCTTAGGCATGCAAACTAACATGGTTGACCAGAAAGTCAACCCATGTTGACCAAAAAGTCAACTATCTCCGAAAGACGTGAAACTAAAACCCTAGGGTCAAGAGGCTGCAGAGAGTACTAGGTTCAAAAATCAAGGTGAACAGTCAAGGTTTGACCATGGTTGACCAAAAGTACCATTCTTGATATTAGTCAACAACAAAGAAAATACCCTAAGAAAGGGTCGACGAGACGATGAGGGAGTTGGCTTGATCGATAATCGATAGAAACGTTAACTAGGTCAAAAAAAGGGGTAGTTTCAAAAAAAATTACAACGTTTATAAATCATTACCTCTAATAATATATTCTAATTTGTAATTAAAATGATTCTAAATTTTAACTAAATTTTAAATCAACATTAACTCGCCTTGTGAAAAAAAAAATAACTAAGACAATATAAAACCCCCTTATTATTATTTTTTGAGATATTAACCCATCTAAAACAAAATCTATATCCATAATAAAACATTTCAATTTTAATCAAATATTGAATCTTAAGTTTAAAACTATTGTTTTTAAAAAGAAAACTATAGTGATACTAACGTAGTCCAATTAAATCTAACTTTATTAAAATGAATTTCTAAAATATGATCTAAATACAAATCAATTTTAACTTTAATTAAAACAATCTAATCTCAAGATTATGTTAAATCATTATAACTATCACCTAACTAATGTATGCATAAATTAAAGATTCTAATCTAATTTTAATATATAAACAAAATAAAAATCCATCTTCTAATCTTATAACACAAAATATTATATGCCTTACTATAAAACATAAACCTAAACAACTCTTTGAAGAATTATGAAACCCTACAATATACGGGGAGCCGACAGCATATGTGTCGGCCAAGTCTACTCAAGTGGTGATGGAGGAGGGAAGGCGGAATGATGGAGAGGAAGGCACCGCCCCGCATCCGAGGAACATCGCCCAGCGCCAAGGAGGGGCTGCTATCGGTGGAGGTAGGGGAGTGGGAGCCACAAAGCGGCAGCAGCTGGGGAGAGGTCGGCCCTCCCCACCCCACTCTAACACAGAGGGGGCCGCGGGGTAGGGTCTCGACCCTCCTCGTTGTGCCCTCCAAACCGCAACAAAACTAGGCCGCGGGTTGGGAAGGGCTTCGACCCTCCCACCCGAACTAAAATTTATATATATATATTTTAAACATTTTCCCATAGCACGTTTAATCGTAAGTAGGATTTTTTTTTTAATTTAACCCATAAATTATATATGTAGAATTGATATAAAGGCAACCAACCCAGCAAAAAAATATATTATTGACTGGTGAAGAGTGACTGTATACTCTCAAACAGGGAGTACTGGGGATTTTTTTTTTTGAAATTTTAATAAACCTTAGAAATCTATATTTAAAACTCTTTAACTTCATGGAAGGAAATTTTAATAAAAGCATTTTAATTTGTTTAGAAAAATTTTCAGAATTCCAAAGTGTAAAAAAAAATAATGGTATTTTATTTTCTCAAGAACTTCATTTTATTGATTTTTTTTATGGCAATAACTTTGAAATTCCTCTAAGAGCAAGAGCTATATTAAGAACATGCTAACACTTGATTCCTCTAATCTTTAAATTTAATCACCATAAAGAGTAAGCTATTCACATACAAAAATAGTCCCAATAGACTTTGAAAACTAACAAATTTTATTGCTCATATTTAAGGAATATTAATAAACATAGGAGTTGAAGTTTCATACTAACTTCCATGATTTCTACTATATAAATCGTGCACTAATAGCTTTAAAAAAAACTATCTTCAAATAACATAATAACATAAGATTTCATATTCGCTTGAAAGTTCATTTTACAACATGGATAGATAGTCTGCCAAATTACCTAATATTTCACATTTAATAATGGTTTTAAACAAACTTGAAACAATGATAATCCTCCAAACAAAGAAGGTTACAAAATGATGATTTTCCAGCCATGCCCATCTTCCACACAAGGGTGTTATGCATCTTTGCTATCCCCTCAAGAACCTAGAGAAAAATGTTGAGGTTGACCATGGAGGCTCACCTCCCAACCTAGGCCTTTACAAGGCCACCCCTGAGCTTCGGGATCCAATCTAGAATGGGATACAAATAGGCAAACACAACAAGCAGACAGACAAACAGAAAACTCATACTCCAAGAAACTTCCCAACACAAGGATGAACAAAAGGATAGGTCTCCAAGAGACCTTCTTGAAATAGGGGTAATGGTAGACCTTGCTGTAGGAGAAAGCCAAGAATCAAAATGAACACACAAGCCTCACATGGACTTGAAAAGGACCATCCTCACAAGATGCAGTCCTGAAATAACCTCCTTATGCCTCCTTGGTGCCCTTAGGCTCCTCTTGGCATCATGGGTATCATGTTACCCCATGTTTTTTTCTCTCCACACATGGGAGATTCTACACTAACAAAAATCATTTCCATCTACCCCTTCATGGTTACTCTTCCCTCCCAAGGGTGAGTGTGCCTTGAAGCCCCATTCAAAATCAAATCACAAATAAAGACATTATGAAATAAAACATTAAATTTCAATTTCAAAAATAAAAATTCAAAACACATAGGACTCCATTAATGGAGTTTCAAGCTCAAGAACAAACTTGAACAAAAATAATTTACTTTAAAGAGATCCAACCTTGTTCCAAAGCTAAGCTGAGAAGAGAAATGGTGTTGAGCTATCCTTCCTAAGCTCCTTCTCCAAAATCTCCTTCAAACTGAATTCTGTCTCTAAGAGTAGAGAGTGGGTGAACACTCAACTCATCCTAAAACCTTCCCTAAATAGGCAAACCTCCAAGACTAACCAAAGGAGTCAAGATCCTAACCAACCCTAACTATGCACTTGCCTTAACTCTCCATGGGTGGAGTCAAATACAACTAGGGTAGAAGAGGAAGATTGACCAAGGTTACACAACTCCTCAAATTCTCTCAAGTCTGAAAGTGACACTTTAGAGGATCAATAAATGATTTTAGAGGCTCATTAATGATAGAAAATGACCCCTAACCCATAGGGTACCAAGTTGGGTAACTAAAACTGACCCTGGTTACCCTCTGAGAGCTCAAAAGACCCTCCAAAACTAACCCTAAAGTTAACCTACGGATTTCTAAGTCAAGAAGACTTTCTAGAAAATTCTAACCCTACGGTAAGCTTGGGTACTACTCCTAGGTAACCTTAGTTAACCCTATAACTAACCTTGGTTCCCTTTACTAGCCATGTCAACATTAAATTACAATAATTGCCAAATTTGGCACATTAAATTAAAACAAATGACATGACTCAATCACATGGATATTTACTAATCCAATTACACACATGCAAACCACGTTTACGAAATAAACACATAAACAATGAGGTCCATGTCTCTTTATATAAATAGGACCTTGGAAAGCATGGTCATTTACATAGGTTCCAATACTGGGTCCTCGGTTTAGATCCATGGTCAACTTTTCCTGCACACTCAATGTACACATTAGTAGATCCAAAACAACATGATATGAAACATACGTGACATCAATAATATACATGCATATAAACCATAACTGTATTAGAACTGAAATAACCTAGCATCAGTTTCCTAAACCAAATTTATCATATTACATTTATACACTTAAATCTCATATATACCATCATCATAACTGAAACTGAATCCAAACATAAAGCATCTCAAATGTACCCTAATTACATAATCAGGTACTGAATACATAACATAGGATTCAATAGATCCTTAATACATAAAAGTATCCAATAGTTAAAGTATGTTAAAGCATAAACTACTAAAAGCATGAATAAAAGCAGTAAAATTGTGACAGTCTAATTTTGGCCTTACAGCAAGAATAGAAAGGAAAAAGACAAGAGAGTTTCTCAAAGGTTTATTACAACCTCCTCAGTAATTCATCATTTGAGAAAGGCTCACTTTATGAGACAAATTTGTCTTGATTCCAACATAAATTAGAAAAATCTGGATAGAGTACTTGCAAGAAGAGTAAGACTTCAGGTTCCTCTTCAAAATGATACATGAGCTTTTGGTGGGAGGCTTCCACATTTTGATAATAAGATAACTGATCGTGTGAAGGAGTAAACTCACCTATTTTGGCACTCTAACTCAAGAGTGTCACCAAATGTTAAGGATGTCTTAAAGTTAAGAATTGGCAATTGAGACCACACGTCACATCCTAAACATTATTTGGAAGTAAGTCAAACAATTTTGTTCAAAATAATTTGTGAGACACGCAACATTGCAAATATCAAAAATGGATTTTGAATCTTTAAAGCCAATTTATTGTGTACCTCTTAAGATTTGAAATGGTTGTTGTTTTAAATAACATGTCAAACTTTCAATGCACTAAGAACTATTATGCTACATTCATTCTAATTTACATACTAATGAAATGTTGCAGGAATGTGGTGCAAGACACCTTTCAAAATCATCAAGAGACTTTCTAGATCAATTTTTATGTGAGAGAGATGATGGTTGTTTCTTCTATAGAAATAATTGTTTAAATGATAAGTTCTCACAATGTGGTGGCCTGGTGAAATTTGTTTCATGCTTCCATGAGGATAGCGAACATGAATTTGGAAAGAAATTGTTGAGATGAAGATATACAAGATGGTCAAACATACTTTGAATAGTGGAGGTGAAGGCTCGATATGCGAGTTGGTTACAAAAGAATGCATTGTTGCTTATTTTATTTCAGATTTCAAGGAAAATATTTTCTACAAGTATGCAAGGCATAGTCACGGGTCACAGTGGTTGGATCAAAAATTTAGGATGTGTAAGGGCTCTTTCTCGATTGTCACTATTATATTTGTGGTTGATTTTATAGAAAAATACACATTATATCCACAGAATAAGTTGCAAGAGAAGTACTACAATTTCATTCAGATTGTTATTTTTGTCCACATAACATATTGACATGCCCATGATAGTAAAATTTTGGAAAGGAAGATAGTCAGATAGTACTATTTTTATATGAGTGATGACAGATCTCTCTTCCGAGTATGTGCAACATTATTTTGATTTCTTCTAGGAAAAATATATTGCAATGGATAGACATCTCATTTGGTCAAATAACTGCATGGGTCAATTCAAAAATACTTGTAAATTTTATTGGTTGAGTAGAATGCATGCAGAGAGCGGTGTACCTCATATTTGGAATTTTTTTTTAAGCCAGGCATGGGAAAGGGGAGCATGATGGAGCATGTGCATGTGTGAAGAGAGCTCTAGTTAAGGAGAAATTGAGGTTTTTAGGTGCACAACTTCGTGAAGCTCTTTCAAATGCTCATTGGTGTAGCTCAACATTGACACAGGGAGGTACACTTGATTCGGTAGTGCGTGGATTCTTTTGGTTGGTTGAGGAGGGCATAGTAGGAGGTAAATTGGATTGTCAGACAGTTAGAGATTCTTCAAAGATGCATTCATTTCAAAGATCCGATGCAAGTACATGGACCATTTGGAAATGAGAGTTGGCCTTTTTTGTTCCAGTTATTTTTAGTGTGACTGGGATCAGTGTGAGTCAAGTGAGTGGGTGGATGCATGGGTTCCATAGTATCTAACTCCTTTATCTCAAATAATATCCATGAGAAATGATGACATGGAAATTTCAGTTGAGTATGACCATTTTTCAATTTTCTACAACCAGAACATGTTTTGGCAGTTGTTGCACCACATGGGAATGATGAGAGATCAAATTATACATTGGCACAATGTGTATAGGGAAAGAATAACATAGCACAACCGACGATAGATGATGATGGGTTCATAAATCTTACTGGTTCAGCAATTTTTGCAATAACATGGTTGTGAACATACATTATTAGAAATAATGGTATACCCACTTTTGAAGACTACGAGAAGCACAAAACCATTCTCATGTATTTGCACCTTGTTATAGCAAAAAATGTTAAGTTGTTAAAGCATCAAGTTGTTGGCTAAATATTTTGCAAGTCACTAAAACTACAACTTGTCAAAATATTACTTTTAGGCAGCAGTATCTGAAATTTCTTTCTCTTCTCAACATTAGGGGAGGCTCCCTTCTTACCACATGTGGCTTCAATAAAAAATGAACTATATTACAAACAATGTTTCTTGCTACGGTAATACCAGTGGCTTAGGGATTGACATAAGAACAACACTTAAGACAAGAGTCTATTTTAATTAAAAATGAATTAAATCTAAGAGATCAAAGTCTCTTATCTTTACTTCAGATGATTAGTCTAAAATTCAGATATATGGGAAAGCTCAAATTCTTTCTTTGAACACCCTCTACTTTAATAAAATTCTATAATTGAATCCCAAATTCTTCATCTTCGAACTATTGCAGCCACTACTATCTATAGTTATAATGATTTCCTGAAGCACAAAGTCTTCAAGAAACTTGAATCAAAATGCTCCAATGTTCTACACAAAATAGCTATTAATTTGTCAAAGAAGGATCAACAAATGCAATATAAGAATATATTCATTAATTTTCAAGACAAACAACGCAAAGTTTTCTAATATTTAATCCTTTATTCAATTGCTCAACTCTTCCACAATGAAACTCAAAATTTTCAAAACTCAAGAGATTTGCCTATAGTTTTCTTGCACACAACAAAAGATGAAAATTGCAATGGGTCTCACTCTTTTATATAAGAAAAGGAGGAGAGAAAAGAGGAGAAGAAATGTGAAACCCTTAACCATTTTGATTTATTCAATCCTTATCTCTAAATAACTAACTTTGACTTATTCAATGTTGTAGGACCTAATGTAGTTGCAGCATGATTACATGATACTACTTTTGCACATTATACCTTTGCATGCAATTACATTACTTATTTACATTACATGTAATCTATCAAAACTTCTACATCTATTCTACCAAAACTTACAAAAACTAATTTCTCTAAGAACACTTTAGAGAAAATTTATACAATTCTCGAATTGGTAAAGAGACTTATGATTCACAGATGGATCCAATGTTCCTATATGCTGAGAAATGGTTTGCAGTCTTGCATGCTATACTTTTTTCCTTTGAAACTGCACCATTTTATCCACCAAGGTTTTTATGTAGGTGGTTGAGGATACCTTTAAAAATTTCCAACTTATCAATGGAGTCCAAACTGAAAGTCTCAACTTCAAGTTCTTGACGAATGACTTGTGCAAACCCTGTCATAGCTTGTTCTTCTGCAACAAGTTCACTATCCTCAATTATCAATTTGTATGCCAACTCCTCAAAGGTTTTGACAATGATATCTTTATGTTCTTTACATACTTGTGTAATGAGCATGCTAGGCTCTTTTTATAAATTCCATATTCACATACACTTCTCACCAATAACTAATCTATCTTCACTTTGATAAAACAAAATATATATTTTTTGTATTTTTCCAATATAAAATTAATAAACTAAATAACAATAATTAATAAATACTCTGAGTAAAACTGGAAACCAATTGCTAATTAAGTATGGCTTTAAATACCATTTTCCACCATGCATATACTAATGCCAATGATATTGTGATGGCTATGTCACTCCACCTCCCTGAATTTGTATTGTTTGTTGGCAGCAGATGCTAAGAGACTACATATGGCATTCAAACAAGTTGCATTTTGTTTAACTCCACCTGCATCCACTATATCCTCCACATGGTGTCCAGTCTCTCCATGAACGGCTTCTTATACATCTAACACAACATGCAACTTCTTTGTGGTGAAATCCTTCTATGGAAAAATACCAAACTTGGAGTTTTGTTGAAACTCGCATGCAATGATGGTAGGTTACAACTGGAATTCCTTACGCAGACTCAGAAATTATGCCTTTAATACCCACGCTGATCTCCAATAACAGATACGCAGTTCACCAGATTAATATCTGATTCAAAGTGCCAAAGTAATTAATCAAATTTACAATTTGCTTAGTTTCAAATTTCCAAAACCTCACAACTTCTCTAGAGTACAAGTTTTAATAACAAAGCATAAGATAATAACATCTATTCCATAATTAATTACACTTCTTAGTGTGCCAATTAATTGTCAACAAACTCTTCAGATAACAATCTCTAGTATAAATCCAATTCTCTCCTTAGCTACAGAAATACAGTAGAGAGATCTTGCAATTGTTTACCTCAACACAATTGTAGTAGAGAAGAACTCAAAAACCCTTATACTTCAACAAGGGCACAATTCAGAAATTTTTGACACAGAGCCGCAAAGTTAAAATTTTAATCAATAATCGAATGTCAATCCCAATGAAATGAGCTCATATTTATAATCCATCTTTGGCCACATTTTCCCAAAAAGAGCTTCAGTTCACAGCTCTTTTAATTATCAACTTCTAAAACATTATTATAATAAATTATTATAACAATATGACTTTAATTATTAATTAATTAATAAATATGAGCTTGTGCAATAAATCCAACATCCATTGCAAATGACGACTAGCTAGCAGAGCCACCCACTGCACTACCAAAAATGGCAACTGCTAAAAATAGACTTACTAAAAATAATAATTCCCCAGCCAAAGAACTGCAAAAACTGAATATAGTCTAGAGCATTGACCACTATCGATACTACCCTAGCAAAAATAGAAACTGACCAAACTAACTTACTAACAATAGTAAGTCTAGACTTAGTAAAAATAGCAATTCTGCCAATTCGGACCCTCAAAACTAGGCGTCAACTCATGAGGGTCACGATAATGATCTTGACAAAGCCACTGCCAATACCTACTCAAATTGTGGACATCACAGTCCTCCCTCCCCAAAAATGCTTGTCCTCAAGCAATCAAATATCTAACTGGAACCCACCTGGATCCTATAAGAAGCACATGGCATCCCTGCCATCCTGGAACCAACTGTAAATTCATGACATTAAAAAAACTAGTAACATAACCTGTATCATAACCCTAAGTGCATGTGCTGATGAAGTGGAGATCTGGACATCACCAAAAGATGACTCAACATGAGAACTCATCATACTAAAATTCACTAACTCTCCCTAGTCATCCTGCAACCAGTCCATCTTAGGTACAGACTGTAACCACCTAAATTTGGTTTGTTCCAACTATGGACCCTATTTTCCCTAAGTGTGATCATACCCTCGATTATGTCCAAACGACCCTGTTACTGCTTGGCATAATTCTTTAATTCAATTTAATATCCTAGGTGATTTTTATCACTAAATTATATTAATTATTATAGCCATATGATTTAAATCAATTCAAACCAATTAAATCAAACCAAAATCAAATATGGCTATAGTATTTAATTATAAAGGAATTAAATAAAATCCCTAAATCAATTACACACTTGCAAATAACCCATTTCCCTAGCCTATTTAATTTAATTAAAATGGCTATAGTCCTTTAATTATTAAAAAGCAATTTCATTGTTTAAATAATTAATTCCTATATTTTTAAATGAATTAAATAAGTTTATTTCATTTATTAATAT
>MU223074.1:0-28494 GCA_018584345.1 Thuja plicata | reverse complement strand
AAAAGAGTTGATGAAAAATTCATTTAATAGGGCCATTTATTAAAACAATATCATGACAAGACCATTTAGTATGAAAGAGAACATACAATCACCATTCTAACACAAAAAGGTGCATTTGAATCAAAGCACTCTTTCTTAAGTTATAATAAAATCGAGAAAGTATTCTTAATTATAATTCAGAAAGAAATTACCTTGAACAATGAAAGCTTTATTTTTTCTACTATTCAATTGTCAAGTAGTTTTTTTAATGTTGTAGATTATTCTACAAAAGTGTTAGGGGAAAGATCTAATGTAAGGAGAATATTAGCTACCCAATCTTAACAATTTTACCAATCTTAACTGAATTAACTTCATTTCCATGGTGAGAGACAAAAAAACCCTACAATCTTATTGGAATTTATAGTAAAAACATACCTAAGAGGGTTTATTTACATCTTGCAGAGTCAAAGTCTCTTGAAGATAAGGCAAAGATTCTTGACGAGTGATATTAATAACAATAATATCATCAACAATCTTCTAATATCAAGTATGACTAAAATCATGAAAGACAAGAGTCATCACACATGGATAGATTGATCTAGCATCTTTCAACTCAAACTACATGACTTCATAATAAAAAGTATCCCAGGGGGTTGTAAAGGTTAACTTTTATTTATCTTCTAGGTTAATAAGGATTTGATTGTAACCCAAGAAGCCATCCATGAATGAGAGTATGGCATGGCCTATAGTTGAATCAATAATCCTATCAATATTAAAAAGTGATATTCAACCTTAAGTGAATTGTTATTAGGATTGAAAAAATTGATGCAAACATGAATATAATCATTAGGCTTGCTAACAAAAATAATATTTAATATCCAATATGAGTAATCAATAGGATAGATAAAACCTTCTTTAGGAGCATTTTTATCTTTGTCTCAACCATAAACACAAGATTAGGATTCATCTTATGGATCTTTTGTGTAATAGGCTTGGCATCAAGAGAAATGATGGCATTGTGAACCTAGACTCAGCTACTGTGAGCCTACCCCTAGAGCTATGACCTGTGCCCTAAGTTTCTCTCTCTCTTGCTCACACTGGGATAGAGGATCTCCATTTCTACCAGATCCCCTACGTGAATCCTATCTAGAAGGCCTATCATGTGATCTTCCTGGCTGCCTTTGCTGCCTTTGTTGATCTCCTGTAAGTAATGGACCTGGATCTATCCTAGGAGAAACAAATCTAAATTGGGTGCGCTGACCCTCTCCACTACCACTGGCAACATCTGCGTGGCCACCCACAACACCACCACCCTTTTCATCTCCACCATTGTCCCCCTAATCTAGAGGAGGATGTCTCCTATTTTGGCCTCCATCTTGGCCTTTGTCTCTCCCTCCATGCCTACTGGTGCCCTTGTCTCTCTGAGCTCCTCCTCTTCCTCTGGTCGGGCGCTCATCCAGATCATAATCTATAGGCTCCTCTATATGAGGAATGACTTCCTATGGCACTGTGAAATGAGGAAATGTATGTTGAAGCATCTCTGCTATATAGCCATCTGAGCAGCCTACATCTGCAACATCGAGGCGGAGATCCCAATCTAATCCAACCATGTCCCTAATCTCGTGATGGGTGGTCTAATAAATCAGCTGGGCACCACACATTGGTGCCTCATCTTAGATCTAGGCATATACGGTAATGTCCTATGTCCTACCCTATCATCGGTTGTACTGTCTTAGAACTTGGGAGTGCATGAACCGCTCTATAATATATTTGGCCCGCCGAATAAGATACCTGCTCTGGAATAAAAATGCAACCTGTCGAGCATCTAAGGTCCACTCCTCACAATCTAAATATAGTTGCTAGATGACCTTAGTCATATCATCAAAGAGTCATCGCTAGTACTCTACCTTGCCTAGATGGGGCTACTGAATAAGATCTGCACACATATACACATAGGCCTGCGCTGGTGCTCGTTGTCTATCAACTATCAGCCATGTAGTAGGGATGCGCTCCAAGGCCCAGATATGAAGAATCAATATACCTACGGTCATACTCCGAGTATAATGATATACAATCTCATACAGCTCTCGGTACATATGGGCTAAGATGCAACTGTCCCATGCAAATCTTTGTCAGTGGGTGACCATCTGCCCTAGCATGTCCACCCATCCGACCATGAACCCCTGCTGACCTCTGTCTAGCATCAGGATGCCACTTATCAAGCCTGCTAAGTACATAGATAATCGATCATAATGATCAACCATATAGTCCCATGAAAGGTATATACGATAAATTGTGTCATCTTGAAAATACCGATGAGCTACTCCAATCACCATGACAAACATCACATCAAAGTGCACCTCATGACCAATAATCAGAACACGCAGTATGCACCATATGTCCTCTAGAGTCATAGTCATCTCCCTAGTTGGGAGATGGAAGGTATTGTACTCTGAGTGTCATCTCTTAGCAAGAGCAGTCAACAACCCTAAGTTTAATCCTATATCGGGTAAACCTATCAAAGATCGTAATCCACAACGGACTACTGTCGCATGCTCATCAGCTGATAATAGTCTAGATAAGGCAAGCACATGACCTGGATATGTGCCTCTAAAATCAATTACCTAAAAATATGCCTATTTTTGACACAGAAAGATAAAATCAGTGTTCTATCTACAACAAAGATGTAGACTCCTGATCAGCTAAGTAGTTCAAGGTCCGCGACACGCAAACAGGTCAAAATGGATAAGTTCCTAAGTCTACAAATGAGATGTGATCCTGAAAGATAGGGTGCGATCTCTTTTACTGGATGCGATCCTAAAAATATAGGATGTGATTGAAACCACAGGGTGCGATCTCTGAAATATGGGATGTGACCCTAACATCAGGGTACGATTCTAAATGGACAAGGTACGACAGAAAGCCTAATTTCAACTAAAAACCAAGGTAAAAATAGACAAATAGGATGCGATCCAGGACATCCTAGATGCGATGTAGAAATATGGAAAAACTAGATACGATCCAGGAAATACCAGATGTGACACGGGTTTGACAGGGTGTGACCCAGAATCCCAGATGCGACCCAAAACTTAAGAAGCTATTGAAGCCATAAAAATGCGTAAAATTCAAAATTATAAAATTTACGAGGTAGTTTTACTAGCACTTATGGGAGGTGGGTAGTCGACTGGGCACTGATGTCAATGACTGAGCTCAAAATGATGCTTCCTAATAGGGACCACCATCTTCTCTGCAGAGCTCTCAGATTTACTATGGATAAAAGTGAAAATGAATAGTAAAATGTTAATTTTTGAGGCTTATATTGGTCTTTTGAGCTATTTAGGAGTTCTGAAACTCCTCCCAGGCAACTAAGACTATATTTTTGTTCTCTATTTGATCAATCTGGAACCAAATCGAAGGTGCCTAAGGTATTTTGTGCAGTGCAATAATATTTTTACGACACCTCCTGAAAATGTAGATTTGCTCCATTTGTTCCCAAAATCTGTCAAAATGCACATTTTATCATAAATCTTGGTCCGACATCATTTTATCAATCCCACCACCCACATTTTCGTGTAATTAACTTGGTTCCCATGTGTTTCTTCTTAAACACACCCTCTTTTTCACTTCTTCTATTCCATTATTTCTCGCCCTAACCGCTTCCTGCAAGTGATATGTTCTTTCCACTAAGGGATTTTATTCTTTTCCTTCGATTTCGTTCCTGAGGGGGCATGATCACACTATCATCAATCAATTTTTTTCTCAAAACAACATCAAAAATGACTTTGTTATCAAACAAATAGGGGCATGACAGTTTCCTTGATTAAGTCAGAACTGCCAGATACAAAGCCTTGGTTCTCATAAGTTGGATATCTTGTGTTTCCTCATTTTAAAATATTCTTATTAAAGCTCCTGGCAGCTTCATACTGAATTTTGGACAACAACCAAGTTCAGAATTAGTATTATCAATCTTTGGACAACAACCAAGTTCAGAATTGGTATCTTTAAAAATCTTTTATTGATCCTTGGATGACAACCAAGTTCAAAGTCAATTCTATCAGTTTTTTTCAATCAAGTATGAGACTGATCTCATCAGGCATTTTGTTTGATCATGAGCGAAATTCTCAATCTTTTTGATGTCAAAATAAAAAACTTTTTTTGAATCAATGCACTACTTGCACATCAATTCAAAGAGGGGAAAATGTAACCACTTGGATTTGGTCTGCTCAGACTATAGACCCTAATTGCCTTAAGTGTGATCATACCCCCAATTATATTCAAACAACTTTGTTACTGCTTGACATATTTCTTTTAAAATCAATTTAATCTCCTAAAGTGATTTTTATCACTAAATTATATTAACTACTATAGCCATACAATTCAATCAATTAAAACCAATTAAAACAAATCAAATTCAAACATGGCTATAGTATCTAATCATAAAGGAATTAAATAAAACTCCTAAATCAATTTCTCACTTGCAAATGAACCCACTCCCCTAGCCTAAATTAATTTAATTAATTGGCTATACTCCTATTAATTATTAAAAAGCAATTAAATGCTTAAATAATTAATATTCCTATTTTTGAATGAATTAAATAAGTTTAATTCATTTCATTAATATTCCTCTAAACCCCTAACCTAACTCACTTCAAGCACTTTGACCTTGGGTTTGAACCTATCCAAACCCATTCACCCCATGCTAATCTAATTCTAATCCTAAATATATTCTAACCCACCTCCTAATGTTGTCACATTCCATTAAGGAGTGATTAAGGACTCCACCCACTTGAGAAATTCAACGAATCTCAAGATTCCTTTCCTCAAGTCCACCTTCTCAAGCTTGCCTTACACCCTTCCCATGATTCTTTAAGGCTCTCATTAATGGAGATTCCTTAAGCCCATGTCTCCACCATGCCTATTGAATGCATTTGGAATTTATTTCCTCTTACACACCATTAATGAGTTTTTCAACTCCATTAATGCACCTTGCCCCCCTCTCTCTCCTCATTCTTCTATAAATAGAAGGTGTTTTTGAGCACAAATAAGCCCATAACTCATATTGAAAATACATTGTTATGTTGTTAGGATTCATATAGACTCATATTTCCTTTAGTGTTTCATGTTAATGCATGGTTATTATGTTCATTTTTAGAACTAAATATACATGTTTTCTTATCATTTAGTTTGTTTTAACTCAAATCTTTCATGCTAAGTCGTATATGTCACTAATAGTAGCATAATCTGAGGGCTATTGTGTTTCTTATCATACTATTCTTAGTTAGAAATAAATAGGCCAATTTTAGTACTTTATATGCTCATCTAACCATGTTTTCCACTAATGCAATGATCTATTGAAGTGTTGTGTTGTAGATGACAGGGGCACATTTTAACACACATAGTTGGTGCTTCAACCATCTTTAAGGCCCTGGTGAGCTCTCCACTTAATGAATATTTTTATGATTTACTTTTCAAACCCTTGATGGGCTCTTTTGTTACAACTGCAAAATGTCCCCTCTCTACCTCTTCTAGTTTTGAGGTGTTATTTGGTTAGGAGGTTTTGGATGGCATATCTTATGTTGAAAGGAATGAACTTATTTGTAAGTTCAATCACTTGTGACCCTCACTTCCTCAGCTTCATTCCTAGATTTCAAAGCATTGGAATCTGGTAGTCTTATGTAAGGTTGACATTTACTCTCAATAACATGACTTCTTGATTATTTATTATGACTCTACTAGGTTCAAGATGTTGTTCTAGCTATGGATGTCTTGAAATGGGCATCTCATGCTCCATCCCAATGCTTTTGGACATCCCTCTCAACCCGCTGGATGAGCACATTTCTCTTTCCCCTATCTAGGTAAGGTTGTCTTACTTTCCCCTCCATTTCTCCCATACTACCTACACTAGGATTTTGGTGGATTTGGAACTTTCCAAACCACTTCTAGCTTAAGTTTTTGTGAAGGTGGGTGAGCTCCTATGGAGATAGATTTTGAGCTATGGAGGGATTCCTTTCAAGAGAAGATGCTATTTTTCAATAGGCTATTTGACCTCTTCTTGCCCCTGTGGTTCTTGTCAACATTTTTCACCCATCTAGTGGAACGCCACTATTCTTTACAATCTCATGGTTTTACCTACTACTTCAAATCCTAGGTCAACATCTTTGGTATGTTCAATGCCTCTTTCTACTAGATTTTTTAGTTTAGTAGCTCAAGCTCATGTTCCATCTCATGTGGCTCTAACGAAGCTTTGTTTGTTGGTCTCTCAAGTTCTAGTTGTTGGAATACCCCATACCACTGAGGGGAAGTTGAATCAGTGGTCTATGAAATCAATTTATTTAACAAGTAAATACTTAAAAATTAGTTACATGAAAACATAAATCTGACCATCAACATAGAAAAACAAACATAAATCTGACCTTTAGGGAAGCGAACTATACAGTGGATGCACTTAAGGCTGAGGGTATCATGACCTGGCATGGAGTTACTGATTTGATAGTTGAAGTGAGGGCCAAGTTGGCATATGATCTGAGTCATAGAAAATGAGCAGATTTGGAAAATCTAAAAAACCTCTCATAAATTTACGGCTTTCATTAATTGATGGTAACAAGATTACAAAAAGGTGTGTCTTTCCCAAGAAGGTTAAATTTAGACACGCGTTCTTTGGCAGTTTTCAAAATTTGAGCTTGGCATTTTTACTCTACCTCTGTATCTCTTCTACCATTGTTAGATATCTTCAAGGTATCATGGGGGATAGGTTAAATAGAAAGGAGCCAAAAAATTGTAACAAATAGAAAACCCAAACATACATTTGGGATAAACTTAAAAAAGGAGGCCTCACTAACTATATGGAGTGCTTTCATGGCTCCAAAGATGTTGCTATGAATGCTTTTGTGGAAAGCTAGAAGGATGGGACTATGGTAATCAGAGGCATGGCTATTAAGATCATTGAATATTTGATAGAGGAGGTTATGGGTTTAAACACTAAAGGCATCAAATTTTACAGAGATAAAAAGATATCCTAGAATCCCATTCAATATTTCCCAAAGGACAGAGAGGAAGCAGACAGCCTGGTGAAAGACTCTAGTGGGTGTTATGATGTTAGCTCCATTAAAGGTTTCTAGGCCAAAGTTCTTATGATGATCATGGAGTATGTGTCTTTGGACAGAAGGTACAAAAGGTCCCATTCTTATCACTTTGTGTTGTTAGGTCATTTTCGTCATAAGGTGAGTATTTCTTTCCCCTTCTACTTGTTGTAATCACTCCATCATAGCATTACTAACCATAGATAGAAGGATAGCAAGCCCATTTTTCATGAGGGCTTGATTCTCTTGATTTTTGAACATTTTAAAAAAGTTGCGGCCTCCTCTTATTATCTCCTCAAAAGACTCAGGATCTACTAAGGCTAGAAAATGACAAAGGGTTGGAGTTGATAAGGTGGATTCGACTGTTAAAAAGATGAAGTTTGAGAAAAATATAGGAATGAACATAGAATCAGATGCTATGAGTGTTGATGGCTATGATGAGACCAACTACATTCCTCACTCCCAGTCTGATGACGAAAACAAAGAGTCTCTTTCTGTCTCGGTGAGTGCCTCTGTTGAGGAAGAAGGTAAAACTAAGGAAGCCCATAGTGTTAAGGAAGCCCACAATGTTAAGGAAAAAAGTAAAATGTCTGAGGTTGTTGAAGAGGAAGTGGGAGGTCAAAAATTCCCCATTTTGTTAAATTACGCGAGTTTGGAAGAACATTATATCCCTATTTCACCGAAGCTTGAGGTTCTTATGGAGGTGCATTCTGAATAGAAAGAGGCCGAAACTCCAAGTCAAGACAATGTTGATAAGGACCATATCCCTGCTTCCTCTAAGAACATCCCTTTTTCTAGACTGGTGGATATGCATGAGAAGAATGTCCAGCTTCTCTAGGAGGACATGGATGATAAAATCGAGCCCCCATTTGGGGTTCTACAAACTTCCAAAGTCCTTGTACTTATTTTGAATGATGAAATGGGTATTTAAGGAAATAAAAATTCTTCATCTGAACTACAGAGCTTTTTCCACTTGTGTCGATCTTATTAACTCTGGGTCGGCTGGGGATGTGGGCAAAAAAAATATAGAGGATGGGAAAAATCTGAAGTCTCTGCATGAGAGACTGTACAACTTGGAGAATACTGTGAAAAAAAACATGAAGGACAATAATGTCTTCATGGGTACTACTATGGAGTGTTTTTAAATGGATTCCCCCACTATGAATATCGATGAAAACAAAGATGATAATGGAGATGATGGTCTAGGAAAGCGCACACATTCAGCCAGGAAGAAGAAAATTCTTGACCAGATTTTGGAGCTGTCAAATTTCAACATGGCCATCAAAAAGGTTGTAGATGCAAAGAAGGAAGTGGAGGGAACTCTCCTAGAGTTGACCTAGCTCTGGTGTTCCCCTATTTGTTGGTGCATCATCTTTTGGTTTCTAGATGCTGGAGAGTCTAGTTGGTTTCTAGCTTTTCTCTTTGGCTTTCTATCTTTTTCTGGGTTTGTAGGCTGGTTCTAGTCCTGTCTCTGTTTAGTCTATTTTTTTTTGCTTATCTTTTTTCTTTAAATGTAAGGGGTTTTGGGTCCCTATAAAACCTATTTTTACCAGCAATAAAAAACAACATAAAGTCATATATAAATCTATAAAAAATTGAATCATTTATGCACATCACATAATAACAGTATTTGAGTGGAAAACCATTGAAGAGTAAAAAAACCAGTATACAATAAACCTCATTAAGCCTCAATGGCCATGTGAAAACCTCACTAGTTATAATTAAACCTCACTAGCAATAAAAGCCTCACTAGTAATAGAAGCTTCATTTATGCTATTAGGGAAACAATCCTTAGAGCACCAACCCCTTATAAGTTTAGAAGCACAAACTCGAAGGAGCACCAAGCCCTGCACATAATTCAAAACATTTACAACGGGTTACTTAATTTCATTACAAATTACCAATCACCTTCTTTCATCTACAACAATAAACATGAAAATACAAAACACTAATAACTTTATCTTTCATCAAACATTCTTACTCAAAGGAAAATCTCTAACTCTCAAAGCTTTATATCAATCAACTTTTAATGACTGTATTGAAATTATTCTTTTTGATCTTCAATAAGAATCTGCAAAAGAATGACTCTACCACCTTTTGCCTATATCTCTAAGCTCTCTTTGACTAGATTTTATCAGTCTCACTAGCCTTAAAACACTAATTCAATCAAACCAAGAACATATCATAAGATATGTTACGCACAAGACTGATAACCATAGGTAATTGTTAATATTAGAAAATAATGCTAACTCCTGATCTTGAAACCTATAGGTTTTAAAGATTGAATACCAACTTTTAAAATAACTTTAGAGAACACATTATTAATAGATGTGAATGAAATTCATTATTATTCTATTTAAAGAGATCATTAAGATTCCTACCACTGTTGAAGAAACTTTCTATTGCAAACATCCCTACTCGCGTTGCCATGATGACAAGATCTAGAAACCTACATTATAACCTCTTAGTTACAAATTCTATTTATCTTTTCTGCAAAATAAATTCAATGAAATATATCATTGAAATAAGTAATACACATGGTCATTCATTAAACTCATATATGCATTTGATAAATCTTGTTTTTTTTCTTAACTTGTCTCAATCTTATTACTTCATTTTCTCTTGACATCTATAGCTATCTTAATCTGGGGACAATTTTCAACAACTTAGGTAATAAACAAATATCTTCTACCCAAATGCTGACTTTCCAATCCTTTCTATTTGGCCTCTTCTTGCCCATGTGGACAATTCTTGGGACCTCTCGATTCTCTCAGCTGAGAAACATCCCGACCCTTGGTATTGGTTCTTTGGTCTCTAAGTTTATCTCCAATGGTAAATGGATTGACCTCATCTCACATCTTTAGGACAGACCAGACCTAATCAACCTGGAAACCAAACTTAGTGAATTGTTCCATTCGGTTTGCATTCCTGTCATTGACCGACCTCATTGACTATTATGGAGACACATTCAATATGGAAATTTTTCTGTTAAATCAGCCTATGATCTGCCGATTAACAAAAATGCTGATACTTTTCCCTGGAGGAAGGTTTGGGAACGCCAATTAATCCCTAAGGTGAATTTCTTTTGGTGGACGATGCAACATGGGAAAATCCTCACCCTTGATAATCTGGTCAAATGGGGGCTTAGTCTTGCCAACAGATGTTGTCTCTGTAGGAGAGAAGAGGAAAGTATTAACCACATCGTGTTTCAATGTGAGTTCACTATTGGGATATGGAAGAAGATCCTCTTTAGACTCAACCTCCTTTGGGTTTCCTACCAGAATATCCATGATATACTACATGAATGGCAATCGCCTTCCTAGCACCCGCTGATAAAAATCTTATGGAATCAAATACTCCCTATGTTCTGCTAGGTCATCTAGAAGGAGTGCAATAACAGGATCTTCAGGGATACTAAACTCGCTGTAAAGGAGATCTTGCATCTAGGGTTCCAAATTTTACAAGAGAAATTTGAAGACACTATATTTTTCCATTAGTATATACAAGGAAAAACATGATGAACACCATCAGTTTATACTACACTGACAGACAGGGCACAACACTACTCAATGCCAAGGTTACTGATACTACCAAGTACAAAGCATCCTAACAAACACTATTTAGTGCTACCCGACGAGTAACCAATGGTGCAAGGAAACAAAATAGTCAACAGTGGAACCTGATAGATGAAGGGAACCTGACAATCAGTTCAATGAAGGAACACCGAAAGAATTTCATTTCACACCGACGATCAAGAACTGACAGTTAGTTACATCCTGCAAAAAGTGGATCTTACTTTCTACATCAGATAAATCACTACAATTTTATATTTAGCTTCTTGACTTGTTTTAAATCTATTACATGCGGAGAAAGCAATGTATTTATTATTGTTTTTATCAGCTTAACTATTTTAAAACATTCAAACTAAAGATCAAGGTCTAGTTGTATACCTTGGATCTAGAGTTAACATTGTAATGCATGATACTAAAATAGGTCAAATACTTGTATAAATAGATGCTCAATCAATTATGAACATGTTGTTCGATGATGTTTGTAGCCACTAAGAGAATCTAAGGATTAGACAAGAGAATTAATGTAACAACACAGAAAAAGATAAAATCAGTTGTCAAGAATAGAACACAGGCTACCGACGAGAAGGAAAATGTATTAATCAATCACTATATGTGATATTCATATTATGTGAGCTTTAAAGGATATGTAATCAGAAATTATAGATTGCATACATTCAGGTCAAACATATTTTATACATTCTAACAAGTGGGGTACACTTAAGAAATCCTTTCAAGGAAGGTGGCCTTAATAGTCCTATGGTAAAACCTCTTAATCAAGTGCGCACTTCATTAGTGTTGCTAAAAGCTCTTAACAAAGTAGATCCTAACTGGTCTCCATATTAATACTTCTAACAGGGTAGATCATCAGAAGTGATCAATTGTAAGCCTTTACCATCTCCCTTCCATTCTGTAGATAGTGAAGTTTTGTGGGTGCCATCCCCACCGCAGTTTTTACTTCCTAACAAGAGTTTTTTGCGATATCATATCTTTTGTTATGTCTCTATTATTTTCACAAATGTTTCTATGAATGTTGCATATAATTAAGTTTATGAGTTAATACTACATGCATAAGAAACAACATCAGATATGGTTAGTAATATAGTAAAGATTGATTACTAATGATGAAAGGTGAAAAGTGTTAAAAACTTTTGAGGTACTGATTCACCCCTCCCCTCTCAGTACTACTTCCTCTTAATCTTAAAGGGTTAAGAGAAAAGATCATACAATGGAGAAGTACAAACTTGATAAAAATATTGAGAATAAAAAGCTTGAAATTTAGATGTTCTATGAACAATATAAAGAAGATAGAAACAGTATGAGACAACTGCTAGATGAAAGAAAGAATATGGATTCTTGCTATAATGAGAAAAATTATCAAGAAGAAGAGAGTCTAGATTTCTTTGAGTCTTCAGGATCAAATTCAAGCAAGGCATTAGATACATTAGAAGAAATCATCACAAGCCTAACTGAGATCAATCTACATCTCGTCGGACAAGTCAAATCTCTACAAATCAGACAAGAGACAGAGATGGTAAGAATGATTGATGTCATGAACAATGCAAGGAAAGTTGGACAAGAAAGAACTTTAGCTATTAATGATAGAAGAAAGATCACAAACAAGCTACAAGAAATGGATTCTAAGATACAAAGACTTATAGAGCATCACCATGAGGTAACTAATCAGATTATTCTTATGAGTCAAGAAGAAAATAGAATAAATGTGGAACTTATTGAAAGAATACAGATTATCGATGAACTAAGAGAAGAGAATGAAAAACTAAAGCATGAGGCTAGAATTATAAAACAACATAATGACATGATCAAGAGAGCTAAAGAGAGTACAAAAAGGATGGATGAATTATTGAATGCACAAAGAAGACCCAACACCAACACTGGACTAGGGTACACGGAGCATGGATAGTCATCGAATGAAGCTGATCCAAACAATCAGGCTACACCAATCCTAGACCAAGAAAGTTGACATGAAATCACTATAGAAAGAAAGGCCACACCTCAAATTTCTACACGAGCAAAGAAAAAGGTATTCCTAAATCCACATTTACATTCATTGGACATTGTTATAATTGCAGCAAGAAAGGACATAAAGCACATGAATATAAATCAAAGATGAAAGAACCAAAGAAGGAAACCTATATGGACAAGTATTGTCCCACCTAAAAAAATGCATGGGCACATATCTCTGGAATGTAGGAAGAAGAAAATTTAAGCATGGAAACCCAAAAATGAAGAAAATGCATATAAACCGAGAAGAGTCAGTAATTCATATGTTTGGGACTACAATACATGGATAAACTGCACAGAATGTGGTAGATATGGTCACATAGCTGAAAACTACATGAGATTATGGACCAAAAGGTCTAGAGGCTGGACCAACCTAGGAATGGCATGTTTTCACTGTCATAAGGTTGGACATTTAAAGAAGGACTGCAGAGACCGAATAACAAAAACCACCACTTTTGCAAATGGTAACACCATTGAAGACATCAAGAAAATGATAAAGCAAATGTAGAGGAAAGCTTCAACCATTGAAGAAGCTTGACCAAGAAATGTAGTATGTGACACTTCATCCCATGGATCTGGTGACATCAGCACCCCCGCCTAAAGATGAACAAGTAATTATGGAATTGCACTACACCAAGTAATATTTTGCATCAGTTTCATTATACAAATTGATAGATAGTCAAAATCTGCATGAATAAAGATGCATACTATATTACTTGTTGCAATTCTAAGAAATCAACCCCGTCGGTAAACACATACCAAAAATCATAGGTGAATATAAAGGATGAGTTATTTATACTTATTGGGAATTGTTAGTTAACACATAAAATGGCTAAGTTGCTAATGTAACCTGACACTTGTCGATAAGGAAGCAAAGTTATAAAGTTTCTTGACACTTGTTCGTTGGTAAAAGAAACAATCTTAACATCCATCCTAAGCATCCTATCAACACTGAGAATGTTATTTGAGAGTCTACCTGACAAACTCCATCTTGATGACCTGACGAGTTGAGCATTTATGACAAACTTAGGGCAAAAGTCTATAAATACTTGATGAGAGCACTTTATTTTGCACATGCAATTTGAGAAGAAAGAGAAGAGTGAAAATAGAGTGATAAGAGAGAATTTAGCAGAGCAACCTTGAATTGATCCAATGCACTCCAAACAGATCACTCACTAGCCACATGGATCGAAGTATGTACCAAGTGCACCAAAGAACTCTATTGTTATTTTTGAAAAACCCTAAATTTGAAATACGAAGGCAACCACTTCAAGATCTATAAAATTGAAGAATGAACAGAAGAATGTCATTAAGTTGATAAAGAAGAGAACCTATGTGGAGCCTAAGTACAAGATATTCCCAGAGATTTTATCACAACCCGATGATTCTGGCACATTTTTGAAAATTCCACCTAGGGTTTTGTTGATAGAAGATGTAAGGCCCTACATTCACTGCAAGATCATTGAGATAGGTGATATGGAGATAGATCAAGCTTACAAAAAGTTGTGTGATAGACAAGGAAATGTGAAAGAAGAACACAAGCATCTACAAGTTAAAGGGATAAAAAATGCCCTATATTTCCCAAAGGTTTTCAAAACCGACTAGATTAGGTTAGTTTTGAGCAAAATGCAAGACCAAAAGTTATGGTTGGATGAACCTACGCAGATCAGAAAGGATCCCTCTCGGCCAGAATTTGAAAAACTCACAAATGTTGTGTGGGACAATAGAGGACTCAAGGTAAACACCATCACCGATGAGAAACTGAGGTTTGGTGCATGTGTGATAGGTTAGAAAATCTTCCAAGCAAGCAGGCTAAACAACATAGTATCAACAGTAGTAAGCACAACCTACAAAATTGTCACAAAGGGAATACAGATCGATCTATGTGAGATCCTATGGAAGCAACTTGATGAGAATATGACAAAAATCAGGTCTTCAAAGACAAACACATGTAAGTTTGGTTCACTCATCATGTATATATTCTTTTACTTTGAAGAACACTTTCCTTTAGTTGGCAAAGTTAAATGGGACACTACCAAGCCAGTCACATTACAAATTAGTGACCTTATCAAGTCACTAGGTGACAAATTTAATTCAGTAATGACTGAATACTTCCTTGACTTCAAGGAAAAGATGATGGAAAGAGTGAGGATCTATGAACAGTTAATTGGACAACATAGGGATGAAATATGTTTCATGGTGGATACAAATTTTACTCACATCAAACTAGTTGTACCAAGGATAACCTAGTTAGCACCTCTTGACTATGAGATTAGCATAGATCAAGAAACCAATGCAATTGATGCATTGATAAATGAACCACTTGACAGTAAACAACCAAGATTTGGAACTTATGAAGAGGCTAAGTCTAAGATAAAAATAGGCCTAGTCATCAAGAAGTCTTTCAAAAAGAAGAACAAAATGGTAAAGAATCTTGAAAAGATTATGTCGATCAATGAGGTGGAAAAAGAACAAATAGAGGAAACTAAGGTACAGGGTACCATCAGTGAAGAGCAACATGAGAAAGAATCAGATTCTAAGGCCACTGAATCTGATACACCCTCCACCTCCTACAAAGAAACCAAGAACCACAGTGGCTTAAAGAACAAGATGTCAAAGTGTAAAAGCTACTACACCTCTCAAGAAAGCTCAAGTGAGGACCTATAAGAGGAAGCAACAAATAGAGAAGCAAACTATGAAATAAAGACCTGCCAAAAGGAGAAAAAGATTGGTCAGGACCAAAGCTGACATAGAAGATTCCAAAGAGGATGAACCTGATGTAGAGAGGAAAATATCAGCCCCTAGAACAATGGATGAAATTGCAAATTCAATTGCAACAACCGGTACAATGACTGATAGGAAAAGTGGACAGTGGGCCAAACTTGAGCCAGAGGATCAACGTAAAATACAAGATACAATAATCAGGGCAATGGTCAAGTTCAAATATGTACAAGTAGAATTTATAGGCCAAATACCCAAAGAAGTGGGTGACAGAATTTCACAACAATTTTCATATGCTTTGCACATAGAATAATATGCCAGTATTGATGAAGGTCATCAATCTACTAGAAGGAAATGAAGAATCTAGAACAGATACAAGCATACCCAAAGACAAGGGTGATGTTGAGACAAAGGATACAACTGCAGATCAAGATGCAACCAATGATCAGAAAGAAAGTCCACTGTTCAAAATAAAGAAGAGGATAAACAAGTAGAAGAGGACAAGCAGAAGGAAAAGAGTGAAGAAGAAAACACAGATGCACATGAGAAGAAAACATAAGAGAAATCTACAAAAACACCCAAGACTGATGGAGATATGTCTTCACCAAACCGAAAGGTGAATCTTGAGTATAAAACACAAGAGGCTTCATCTACAAAGCCTTCACTGAGCACCTCTGAGAAGACAAATGAACTAGCAATGGTTGTTCATACATCTTCTTCTACACAAATCTCAATGAAGAAGAAGAGAAAGAATAAGAATCTAGTTACTCTAGATGAAATTATTGAGATTCTAGTATGTGATCCCAGAACATTGGATCCAACTAAATTGACAAAGTATGCAAGACTTTGTGAAAGAAATGCCATGTGGGACAAGTTGAGAAAAGCCACCAAGGAAGCAAAGGTACTTGAAGTTGCATGAGGAATACTTCAGCAAATTATACATGATATAGACGTTGATCAAACAACCCCCATGCTTGATTAATTAGTGGTTCTCACCTATACCATCACATCTCAAAACATAGATGTAAAGCTATCTGAATTGGTAAGCACAATAGACCCAATAATCTTAGAACCTATAACCTTAATACAAAAATTGTGCATGTTAGATCAACTCATGAAGGAGTATACCAAAAAGATAGCACATATTGATATTGATCTTCAAACAAGTGCACAAGATATCACAAACAGTGAAGAGGCAATCAAATTGCACAATGAACAACTCAAGCAAGCTCAAAAGCTAAGACAAGATATACAAATTGCAGAAACCAAGTCCAGAGATGAGGTAAATGAGCTTCAAGATCAACTCTTACCGACACTCATTATTACGAAACCATATGATAGAGGCAACCACACTCATTGCCACACCAGAAATGTTTGTCCTAGACAAAATTTATGATATGCATGCCAGAATTGAGATAGAGCACATGGCTTTTGAACTCCTCAAAGAAAAATGGGAGAAAATTATCGAAGATATCAAGAACACTCACTCCCACATTCTTGACACATTGTAAGTTACACATTTTTGTCACATTTTTTTGACAACTTATAAGTTGTACATTTTTGTCATGATTATCAGAAAGGGAGAAATGATATTTACAGTCAATCAGTAAAAAGGGAAAATGAAAGGAGGAAATGATATGTACAGTCAATCAGTAAGAGGGGAAAATGAAAGGAGGAAATGATATGTACAGTCAGTCATTTAAAAGAGGAAAGAATAGAAAAAGGGAATTTATAGTACAAAGGAAAGTATACATGTACATATACTTATACTATACCAATGCATACAGTTAGGGGGAGTCATACAATGATAAGGATATATACATGGTGTACATAGTAAAAACTTTAGTACTATGCACATATCAATTTTTGATACTAATGTCAAAGGGGGAGATTGAAGACACTATATTTTTCCATTAGTATATACAAGGAAAAACATGATGAACATCATCAGTTTATACTAAAATGATAGATAGGGAAAAACACTACCCGATGCCAAGGTTACCGATATTGCCAAGTACAAAGCATCCCGACAAACACTATTCAGTGTTACCCGATGACAAAAAGGACAAGGGAACCCGACGAGTAACCAATAGTGCAACCCAACGAAAAAGTCAAGAGTGGAATCCGATAGATGAAGGGAACCTGATAATTAGTTCAATGAAGGAATACCAACAGACTTTCAGTTCACACCAATGATCAAGAATCGACAGTCAGTTACATCCCGCAAAAAGTGGATCTAAATTTCCACTTTAGATAAATCACTGAAATTTTATATTTAGCTTCTTGAATTTTTTTAAATCCATTATGTGCAAAGAAAGCAATGTATTTATTAATTTTTTATCATTTTAAATATTTTAAAACATGCAAACTAAAGATCAAGGTCAAGTTGTATACCTTGGATCTAGAGTTAACATTGTAATGTGTGATTCTAAAATAGGTCAAATACTTGTATAAATAGATGCTCAATCAATTACAAACATGTTGTTCAATGATGATTGTAGCCACTGAGAGCATCTAAGGATCAGATAAGAGAATTCATGCAACAACACAGACAAAGATCAAATCAGTTGTCAAGAACAGAACACAGGCTACCAATGAGCAGGAAAAGGTATTAATCAATCACTATAGGTGATATTCATATTCTGTGAGCTTTAAAGGATCTCTAATCAACAATTATAGATTGCATACAGTCAAGTCAAAAATATTGTACACATTCTAACAAGTGGCATACACTTAAAAAATCCTTTCAAGGAAGGTGGACTTAATAGTACTATTGTAAATCTCTTAACTAAGTGCATACTTCATTAGTGTTGCTAAAAGTTGTTAACAAAGTAGATCCTAAGAAGTCTCCACATTAAAACTCCTAAAAGGGTAGATCATCAGAAGTGATCAATTGTGAGCCTTTAGTGTTTCCCTTCCATTCTACAGATAGTGAAGTTTTGTGGGTGCCATCCCCACCGCAGTTTTTTCTTCCTAACAGAAGTTTCTATGAATGTTGCATATAATTAAGTTTATGAATTAATACTACATGCATAAGAAATAACATCAGATATGGTCAGTAATATAGTAAAGATTGATTACTAATGATGAAAGGCAAAAAGTGTTAAAAAAATTTGAGGTACTGATTCACCCCTCCCCTCTCAGTACTACTTCCCATTAATCCCAACAAACTTGTTGGTGGGAAATTGGAAAATCCCAAATCTCCCCGCTCTGATTTTGTCTAGGAAATTTCCAAAATTTGGGGAATTGATAAGGGGTTTTCCATTTTTGATAATACTAAACTCATAGCTAGAAAGGTGACTATTTGGGCTCCTCCTCAAGCCTCTTGGCACAAACTTAATTTTGATGGGTCTGTATGGGGCAGGCTACAAGCTAGAGGGGGACTCATCTGAAATCATTGGGGAAGAATGGTGGCCACTTTTTCTATTCCTCTCGAAGACCACTTTGTTAAGGAGGCAGAGGGTATGACTCTCTTATGGGGATTGAATTTTTCTCTCAGCTTGGGTTGTACTAGCATTGAAATTGAAGGGGACTGTAAGATTATTATTGAGATTGTTCTTAGAAACTCCCTGGCTAGTTGGAGAGTTGGCCCTATCCTATCTGATATAAAAGGTTTGATGAGACGATTTTGTAAGACCACAACCAAACATATTTACAGGGAAGGGAACTCGATTGCAGACTCAATGGTTATTGGTGGGCTGTAGATGGATGGATTATGATGCTGGCATGATGTTACTCATCTTCCCAAGAATACTCAGGACCTGCATACATGGGAAATGAGAGGTGTCAACAACCAACTTCAGGATGTTTGAAAATCATCTTTTTGTTTGGGCACCAAAGGGCAGACCCAAGGGTTCTATTAATTTCAACTTTGGAATGAACTGCGAGTGGAAACACCATGTGGCCTCTGTTAGTGGGTTCTTCAGTTCTATTGGGAGGTTGACGTGGCTTGGTGGTGTCACGGCTCCCTTAAAGTATCATTATGTCTTTAAGTGGAATTTGAGGCAAGTGCAATTTATGGAGGATAATAAAAGGTTTTGAGCATATTTAATTGATGGCTATTATAGTTTACAATGCTACTCCCACGTGTTAACCTTGGTGGTGTCTTTGGCAGTGTTTTTCGAGGCAAAAGACAATTATTATCACAATTATGGCTCACGAAGTGACAAGAGTTTAAGGCTAAGCTATGATTTTCACTCTGTAATTTCACGTAACTTTCATGCTTTGAACTTGTGCTCTTTCTTGTTTGATTATCGTGACTTAGAGGGTATCTACAATAGTTGGTTTTTGAACAATTCTTACTTATGGGTGTGGGTTGTGTTCAAGCGCTCTGTGAATATGGGTGGTGATTGGAACAAAATTGAACTAGATAATATTGAGGAAGATTTTTCCTCAGACCCTATGGTTATTTACTTCTACAAAGAGGGAGGGATTCTTCCCTTCATGAAGAGCCTGACTAGGCATGACAAAATGATCTCTCAACAGTTTGCCAAAACATGGAATGAGAGAAGGGTCACCATAAATGGAATCACATTCGAGATCAATGAGGAGGTCATAGGAAAAGCCACTAAGATGCCTACTATGGGTAGGAAATGGAAAAAAACAAAAAAAACATAGATAAAAATGGAGTTTGATCAGTGTTTTGCTAAGGATGACAAGCCGGTGTCCAAAAATGGTGGATACAACACTGCGGACCTACTCGAATTCTAGCTGAAGATGTGCAAGTTGGTCATTAAGTATTTCACTCTAGAGGGCTGATTCGGTACATTTTTATAACTACCACCTCCCTTTCATAAACCATCTTAGGGAAAAATTATTGATGTTATTGACATTTTATCTGTTACACTCTTTGGAGTTGATTGTGGCTGCTGTGAATGAGTATTTATTGCTGGGGAAGAAACAAGTTTACCTCCACTAGGGGCTAATTTTTAGAATTTACAATTTCTACCATGCCCTCTGCCCTCCTCCTATCCTGGAAATCAGCAAAGCTTCCCATCAGCATAGGTCACCCTTGGTCTCCCTTAAAGGGTCTCCCTACACCCTCAGGCTCCATAGAAGGCTCCACCCCAGCTAATAGTAATAAATCCTCTGAAACCCACCATACCCCTAGCTCTCAGGCTGGTTTCAAACATGACCTAGCCCGTGAGGATTCCCCCTAGCCTTCTAAAAAATGAAAAAAAAATTACATTAACCTGGAATGCCTTGAGAATACCAACCCTCAACCTACCAATGCCTATTGTTCCTCTTGTCTTGCTAAGGAGAAGGGGAAAAGAGCAATGAAATAATTATTTGATAAGGAGGATGTCCCCGTGGGATCTACCAGTCTAGAAGAGGGGCATAAAAATTCTAACCATGAGGATGGGAGGGATGTTACCTAAAATATAGTGGCTAAAGAGGGCAAGGAAGATAATTCCCCTATAACTATGACTGAGAACCCCAAAGGTGTTGCAGGAAATGACTTGGTTGGAAAAATCAAGTACCAGATTGTTAATATAGAAAATATGGTGGCTAAGTTGAGTGAGGACCTGGCCAATACTAATGGGAGGCTAACAGATGTCAGAAAATTTATGCTCAAGGTTATGCATGCTTCATCTACTACCCTCTATCTGTTGAACGAGATGACCTCTGCTAAGAAGGAGTCTGTTGAAGGAAACTGTGAACTCTTCAAGTTTCTAAACGAGGAGTGAGATGACTTGTTTTATTCCAAGCGCTTATGGGATGGAAAATGAATCTACTGATGGACCGGGGTGGTAATGTGTTTTTTAGCATTACTTCCCCCAATCCTTATGGTTGGGATAGCTTTTTTAATTACAGTTTTAAACTTAATACTTTAATTTTGGTTAATAGCCTTACGTGGCATGGTTTAATTTTTTGGCTTCTAAAACTTGATACTATCTGTATGTGGGGTTCTATTACTTTACACTTATACTGGTATAGCTTTATCATTTTGGATTTTGATAGAGGTATATGATTAATTTACTTTTCTTCATGCTTCTTTCTAGGTTGAATTAATATGTTGTTAATTCTTTCCTAGTTAGCTTCCTATTGTACCTCGGGTCAACACCCTCTTGTTGCTACTTTTATCAAAAACATGTACAACAAGTTCATATCTCATCATATCACAACTTTAGTGCAAATCATTATCATATGACAATTAATTTACATTCATTTGACAAACCAACTCACATATTGAAATCATTGGAAGAAAAAAAACAAAAAACTCCCCCTTTGGCATTGATGTCATCCATAGTAATGGCACATTTACTCCTTCTATCACAATACACTTTAGGATCTCAACTTCATACCATTCTCTACTTCTTGCACATTGTCTTTACTGTAAATTGAAATTTTGTAAACACATCGGCTTCTTCAATCTTTTCTATACTACAAAAATGAATCACACATACACTTGTGTTGATTCTTCAACTTCAACCATAAAAAAGATTATCAAACACACACTCTTGCAACCAATAAATTATTATTGTGCTCATTCTCAATCTTTGACACAAATGTTCAAAGGATGTCTAATAAACTTAGTAACTTGAAATATTGCATCATCCTTGACTCTATACAAATACCAACAATCATCAAAGGAGAACTCACTCTTGGCACACAATTCTTTATACCATACCTTAATAATGCACAACTTATGCAACTGTACATAAGTAAAATAATGAAACACTTAAAAATGAAAGCATTTACAACTTCTTGTTACTTACAAATAATGCAAAACATTTTTACCTTCTTTTACTTCTTGTAAAACTATCAAACAGTAATCTTCTTGTAGCAATTGTTATAATATATATTTTTGTTCACACCAATTCTAGTGAACTCATGTGTTAATAAGAACTCTTGCACATCAACCTTTGTATTTTATTATAAATATTTTGATTCCTTTAAAGGAGTTTGAACATTCAACCTCCAAGTTCTTTACTTCATTAATCTTGTGTTCTCTTACTACAATCATCTTTTTTAAAAATCATTGACATGATCATCAATGAAAAACCAAAAGAAAACCTTTTTCATAATTAGGATTCTTCTTTGATTGAACACCTTTAGACACTTTTGTATAATATTCTCTTCATAATATTAAAGATCATTGCGAATAACCTTTGCAAACTAACTAACAATCATTACTCATGGATATTTTTCCTTCATTTATTGACAACCTCAACCAAAATGTCTTTGAAGGACTGTATGTTTCTAATTCATTTTTCATCCAATATGAGACCAAATAACATTAAGAAACAACACATTAAAATGCTTTTGCCAATGCTATATTTCCTTTGTGTAGCACATAAAAACACCATTGTCAACAAAAATACCAAACATTTGCGAGCTTTCCAACCATAACTATGATTCTTCAAACACAACATTGTTGTCTTCCATCAAAATTATCACATCAACATACTTTTCAACTTATGATATACAACTTAATCATTTAACTGATCACTATGATTATATTTTCATTGGTAACTACTTTACCATAAAAGATCATTGCCTATTTTCTTCTGCTTTTTCACAATCACAAGGACTTGTTTTAGTTCATGTATTCAACTATTCATATGTACCTTATCTTTTTCAGTCATACCCTCATATCTTTTCTTTTCTTTGTTCTTATAGGGCTTTATTTTATGTTCATTATTATTTAGGCTTTTATGCATTGAATGCTTCTTCTACCTTCAATATTGCTTTGAACACATGCATTTTGACTATTACATATGGTCTCTTTCAATCTTGTATACCTTCTTAAATTTCACAAAATTGATTTCATCACTGTTTTGATAGTATTATGTCTTGTTTGAATAGTCAAGATCTCTATCCTTATTTTCATACTCTAATTTAACATTTTTATTCATGGCTTTGAATCAACCTCTTTGTCATACCTTCTATTTTGTCTTTACTTCTCTCTAACATTTTGATTTGAATTGATAGGGTTTTGATCTTAATATTCATTTTTATCAAATAAAAAAATTATTTGTTTACGTTGACTATTGTCCTTTTTATTATAAAATCACCTTTTATTTTCATCAATAGATTTTTTTATACAATGATAATTTGAATTTAGTCTATGCATATTTCATGATATTTTTTTCTTTTCAGGAATGTAATCTCTACTCCACTTTATTACTTATATCTTTTCAACACAATAGTATTATAGCTAACATTTTTGTCCATTAGTATCTTCTTTTTTCAACCTTACATACAAACAAACAAAATTTGTTGTTGTTGTTCTAAAGAATGTATGTACAAAGTTGTATATATATATATCATAAACTAACAACTTTTATTTTGTCTTCAAGATATTAACTCAATTCAAACATTTCATTCCCTTCTCCGTTTGGGGAAAAAGATACTATTGTATTTAGCTTCCCCTAACAACCTACCATTCCTATAAAAATCAAGGTTTAATTTACAACACTTGACTTTGTGACCAACATTATGGCAATTATAACATCTTAAGTTACTCAATAAGTAAAGCTATTATCTTAGATCAAATTTTTATCTTCTCTTTAAAGAAACTATATACTGCTTAACCTTATGTCCTAGCTAATTATAGAAAAAATAATAGTCAAATAAATAGGAGTTATACCTGATTGGAAATGTTTTGTTGTCATTGTTGATGATATTATCAATGTATTATTGTTGTTCTCTTCATCTAAAGCTTTGTTTACATCATTATGATCGACCTTTGTAGAAACTTTTATTTGATTTCTGTCACTAGCTCTTGGCATCCTTGAACTTTGACCAATATCACATCCTTTTTGTTTTCTCATGAAATCTTCTACTTTGTAGGTATTTTCATATCTTGCCAGCTTATTTCTCAAAGAGACAATTTTTATTTGAAGTTTTGACACTCCTCTAAATTAGATGCTAATGAGTTCAAAATTACTTCTTCAACCTTTTTTTCTCTCTTCAAGTTGTAGTTTCATATTAATAACCAATTGGTCTAATTCTTGAAATTTTCTATTCATATTTATGATATCTTGTACCATCTGATCCTTCTGTATACTAATTTACTTATTTAGAATTTTGATCTTCTTTAAGGAACAAACTAGTTAACCTTGAAGACAAACATCTACAATTTGAAGATCACTTTATGTCTCGTTCTCATCTTCTTGATCTACATTCTCTACAACCATGACTAAGACTTCTCCCTATTTATTAGTAGAACCTTGTGAGTTAATGTCTAACATGTTAGCATACAAGCTCTTTTTTTCTTGTAATAAATATTTCTTTAAGGATTGACCAAATTCCTTTTTCCTTGCTTCTCAACACTCTCTACATCACTATTAGATTCATCATGAGGGAAATCTGCAGTAAAATGTCCCATCCTTCCATAGTTAAAGTATTTAAATGAATGTTTTCCTTTATACTTTCCTAACCTTTTTCAATTTCTTGACAAAGTTGGATTCTTTGATGTCTAGATATTCAAAGTCAGAGTTGGCCACATCTCTACTAATATACTCTTCTTTACAAGTTCTCATCTCATATGTTGTAAGAGCGCCATATACATAATCTATTGTGTACTTTTTTATATATCATTTACTTCTTCTATGGTGGATATGTTTGATTCATACCTAGATGGTAATGATCTTAAGACCTTTTTTAACACATCTTTATCATTTATCTCTTCTTTTAAACCACATATCCTTCATAGTTTCTTTAAACCTAAAAAGCTAATCTGCTATCTATTATTACCCTCTCATTTTTATCCTTTCAAACATTGATTTTAGATTTTTTATTTTTAATTATTTCTTTGTATGATTGTCATAATAGATGTTATTCAATTTATCCCAATATTCACTTGAAGACTTATAGTGCATAACTTTTACAAAGGCATCTTTAGTTAGACCACAATAAATAGCATGTATTTCCCTAGCGTTAGTATCATATTTATTTTTCATAGAAGCATTAGTGGGTATAGTAGTAGGAATATTGTAACCTTTGTCAACTATAATCCATATATTCAATACCAGAGAAACTAAGTAAATTTTCATTCTAACATTCCATAAGGCATATTCATTGATATCAAACTGAGGTGCTTCTCAAAAAAAAGATCCATCTTGTGCCACGAGTACAAGTATTCCACAACCAAGACCAACCTAAGGTTATTAAATCTCTACAAGAAACCCACTACTTTGATACAAATAGTTAGAATACCTCATTCAATTAAGAGGGGGATGGGTAGTGAATTAATGGTCTATGAAATCAATTTATTGAACAAGTAAATACTTTGAAATTACTGAGAATAAAATATAAATTTGGCCATGAACACAAAGCAATAGCATAAAGGAATATATAAATCATAGGACAATTGAATAATATATGCACATAACATAACACCAATTTTTTATTGGAAAACCCTTGAAGGGAAAAGAAATATGGAAAACAACCTTCCTTTTCAATGGTGAAAAGGAAAGCAATGCAAAAGATAGGGAAAATAACCTTCCTTTTCAATGGTTAATTATACATTCATAATGTCTATACCCCACTAGGTTTCAGAGGTGACCCAAACACTAAGTGGGATAGTAGATTTTCCTTCACTAAGATATAAAATTGAGAAAAAGGAAATGTTAATGTTATTAAAGTGTCTAATTAGATGACATTGCAAAAAACAAGAAAGAATAGCCAGAAACAGATAGAGATTGAGTGGAAAGTTCAAGATTTGAGTAACAGAGCTAAAGACTTACTTGTAGGTAAAATCTAAGTAGAAATTGGCAGGGACAAGTCAAAAGTTGACTTGTACCTAGAGATAGGTCAATAATGGCATCCTATACCTAGCAATTCTGGATCAAAATATTAAGGTATTTCCGTCTGTGTTCAATCTTCCTAATCCCAATCTGGTAGTTTTGCTTGACATATTCTTGCACATAAAAAAATGGGGAAAAATATTGTGGAAAGGGGTTTTCCATATTCAAACCCCTATTTAGGAATCAATCTTGAAATGAAATGAAATAAATGAAATCATGATGTCATGTAGTAGGTGCTAGATATAGAAAATGAAGTATATTATACCATGATAATGAATATGATTCTTTAGATGTGATAAAATATGTTGATGCAATAGCTCTTATCTAAACAAAAAAAGCCAAAAGGAAATCATGCAAAGACAAAATATTATAGAATAGATGTTGCAATCTATCACAATGTTGAATTGGAGTGAAAGAAGAGAAGAATTGAATGATGACGAATGTAGATCTCCTTCCTAGATAGAAAAATACTTTAATTGGCCTCCAATAAGGGAAAGAAGCTAGATCTATGGAGAAAACACCTTGATTACTTGGAAGGAACGAATGCTTCAATTCTTGAAACTTGACGACTCTTGCTTAAACAGGGGGTTTATGTACACCTCACATAATTTTGGGGAATAAAAAATAAGTAGAGTAAACAAAAGACCCAATTTTCCCCCAATTATATGGAATGGATCCCCATGCCATATTTGGATCAAAATCCCAAGGAACAGGTCACTAATGGTGACCTATACCAAGGAAAGGTCACCAATGGTGTCTTGGACATAGGGAAATGAGCCCAAATTTTAATTGAGTACCATATGAATAAGGTATGTCACGTAGGATTTGTTATTGTATAATATAAAATAGGGAGCAATGCTAAGTTGCAGATCACTCACCAAGATATTACTATACATGGGAATGAAAATCTACCACAAAGTGAATCCGATTAGCACAACCAAGAGAATAAGTGTGTGAGATCTACACAATGTAGGGTTTTTATTCCTTAATGTAAATGGAAATGGAAAATAAATTTAGTGTAGACAATAGATCTGATTTATAAAGTAAGTGCAAGGAAAAAGAAGGAAGAATAAGTGCACCCAGAAATTATATGAGGAAAATTGAACTTTGATTTTGAATTTGACTGATGTCTAAATCTTAGATCCTGTTGTAACTGTCGATCTAGAAAAATGGGACATGAATTTTTGTCTTCATAATTTATTAAAAAAAAAGGGATAAGTCAACTTTTAGGGAAAAAGTCAACTAGATGACTTTTTCCTCAAAAATTATATTGAAATTGTTCCTAGTTTGGTAGTAGCACCCATACCACCTAGATCCTAATTTTTAACTTTGTAACATCTTCTTGCATACAAAAAATGAGGGAAAAAATTGTGTAAAAGGGTCTTCCTTGGTCAAACCCCTACTAAGTAATCAACCTTGAAATCAAATTAAAATTGCATAAAGGAAAGAATGTAAAAGGAAAACTGATGATTTACCTTGTATGAAACCCTCATGAATAGATGTTGTAATCACTCAAATCCATGAAGATGCTTGAATATGCTTGGAATCCATAAATTTTCCCTTGGAATGATATGTAGAATCAAGGATGCCTTCACATATGCATGGATCTATGATTGCAACTCCTAGATCTTGAATGTTGATATGCTTGATAACCACCTTGCAAAGGAAGAAGAGAAAGAAGGATGAATGAATAGATCTCCCTACTTGATTGAGAATCCCTCTACGTGGCCATTGTGGGAAATACCATTGAATCAATTAGAGAATATTTCATTTTCTTGAATGGATGTTGAAGAAATGGAGACTTGGACATCTTGAATTGGATGCTTGCCTTTAAATATTGAATCAAAATCATCAATTGCTCAACTTGAATGCTTGAATATTGTTTTTGTATGTGAAATGAGGGTATAGGAGGTCCTTTTATACTGAATTCAGGACTTAAATTTGATCCAGGTAGACCACAATTGAAAACGTGGGAAGAACAACCCCTATTTCTCAACTTTAATAATAATTAAGTAGAGGAGAGGAGGCGAAAAAGAAACCCAACATAAGGAGAGGAGGCAAAACCTAGCATACGCACATCAAAACATAACCTCTTAAAACACTCATACTCAACCACAATTCATAAAACCATAACCAAGCACAATAAAGACCTACTTTGAAAAGAGAAAGTCCCATCAACAAGACTGAAGAGATGCAATACAGAGATAAGAAAGGGAAGGGTACAACATGTCAAATTTGGTCCTCTTAAAACACTCATACCCTACCTCAACCATCAACACTATAGCTAAGAACCAACACACACCTCCCTCAGAAAAAAGAGAGGGTCACCATGAAGGAAGAAGAAACCTAGCACAAAGAGAGGAAAGT
>MU223073.1:4993289-5016891 GCA_018584345.1 Thuja plicata | reverse complement strand
AATATTTTGGTTATGGATCTCCAAATGATATCATTTTTGGGTCTACTAAGATGATAGTGCCTTGTGAATTAGTCTTACCATTTTCAGCTTGAATTTTGGTCATAGGTTCCTATCTGACTCCCTTTTCTAGATATGTGTATTGTATTGCTTTATTATAGCTTTAGCTCTCTTCTTATGCTACTTGTTGCTCATTTCCATGTCTTTTACCTAGTGGTGTTGCTTAAACTAAATCCACATCAATAAATCAATAAGAGGGTGTATCATTCCAAACCATATTGCATTTAGCTCTTGCTTACGTCCATTGGCTTGAAATTGAATCAAGGATTCAAGTGTCATTCCCCCTAATGAAAATAATTGGAATGGGAGTAGGTTTGATCTCTAGTTTGCATGATTATGCCAACTACCCTATTCCACCACCTTTCATTTTGTTGAACTTGGCTTAGCATGATATTTTCTAATATGGATGTTTTTTGTTCTATGTGTGCTTAAATAGGTAGTTAAGTAACAATTTCATGTTGTTATCTTGCATTTTTTAATCACTTGTTTAATTGATTGCAGTTGTATTAACAACATCATTACTTCTCTTAGCCTTATCTTTCTTGTGTGTGAGCTTCATTACTTGTTGTCCCAAATCCAATATTCTAGTGAGAAGCAGTTATAGACATATGGATTTTGAAGGTTTACACACTAAGGGTATTAATCTTGAGTAGACAAATTTATTCCCTAGGAGTTTGGGTGAATCCTCTTCCCTTAGTCTTGTTGTCTCTAAAAAATGCACCCTTTCTAAGTCTTTGAACTTAGCTTTCTGGAGGAACATGGAAACACTCTTGAGTAGTGGGTCACTCAATAGTTGTAGTGAATCTTCGGGTTCCAGGCCAGTTCCTATATGATGCTTCACCTACTGGACTTACTAAAACTACTATCTTAATGGGAAAAGGGGAAGAAAGCTTGTATGAACCTAAATCTGAATTAAAACTACTAAGGTGATGCACCAAGATTGATTTTAGGACATGAAATCACATAGTAGTACACACTAGTTTACCATTTACACAGACTTAGCTTGCATAGATTATTACAACATGCTTCTTGTATCAATATTTCACTAAGAGACCTAGGTGCACCTGACCTACAAAAGGAAGACAACTTCACAATTGAGGAGTCACTTACACATTCATGGCACACTTAATGACCTAGATAAAACATACGAATAGAAGACAAGGTGATAAACTCCAAGACAGACAAGACATAACTCCTAAGTTGAGGCCTCAATTTATTCGAAAGGTAGATAAATTGGCCATTGGGACCCACTTCTCTAGTGCATCAAATAAAATCTTGTGGCGAGTAACTTAGCCAAAAAGATACGAGGCCCAAAGTTAATCCAAAACAATACAACTGTCAGGACCCACCAACTGGCGTCAACTAAAAAGGATTATTGAACAACTAGGGGAAAGCTCCTTTCATGACTAAAGTTGTTTGGTGGATCCATAGCAGCCAACCCTAGACTTGTGGTAATTGCTCACGAATTCTCCAACCCTTGAAGAATATTCCATCTTATCTAGATACCTCACCACCACCATTCATCTCCAACTCACGGCATGTCTTGCCAATTGCTCACTTACCTCACGAGCTCATGACTACTATTCATCTCACAACCTAGGCACGTGGCAGCATCTCACAAACTTTCCAGTATTTTGTGCTATCTTCTTTAACCACCGCAACCTGTCAAATAACCACCCTCTCCAACTCACCGATTGATTTTCTAAATATCGTTAACTACCACGATCGTGCAACTAACCTCCACTCGCCATCTTGCTAGCACTTTATGCTAGGACCCATAGTTGTTGCGACCTCATGACCACTTACTTGCCAGCTCATGGTCCCTAACTGCCAATAACCTTAGACCATCGTGACCTAGCAACTAACTGTCATCCCCATCTCTCTAACTATCTTGTTCACCATCATTATCCCTTGCAAGCTTGCGATGATGCCACTCGCCATCTCGCAGCCTCTAACCGTCAACTACCACAGACTGTCATGACCTAGAGACTAACCATCTTTGCTAGCTCTCTAACTATCTTTCTAACCATCATTATCCCTCGCAAGCTCACGATAATGCCACTCACCATCTCACTGCCTCTAACCATCAACGGTCACAGATAGTCGTGACCTAGCAATTAACCACTTGATGTCATTGCCATGGGCCTCACTTGACTAACACGTGACTGGCCATCTTATCATCTTCATCACCACTTTTTGCCACATAACATGCACTGATTCACTTCCAATCTTCATTGTTGATGCCACACCACCTTAGGCCCACAAAGTATTCTAAGTCAAATGTCATCTATTCACCACACGGACATGAGACTCTTGCCAAAAGGTTTCTGCCTTTTCGGCACTTCTTATGTGTGTGCTTATGTATAAAAATAACAAGTTACCTCGAGACACAGCCAATATGGGATAAACCATATCGAGAGTCCCTTTCCCTACTCGCACGTTGCCAGACCGCCATAACCTGTGCACTCTCATTGGAATGTTGGGCTCAAACCCTCCTGGGAGCCACATTTACATCCACATGTTGTTATCTCATTAGTCACTGGTTTGTTTTGAAAGCATGATGGCATGCAAAATTAAGCTTGAGAAAAAATTTGATAACATTCTTAGCGATATATGTTGGATGTCTACCTGCAAGAAATTTGGTTCAGTAGCATAAGAATTACATTGGGTACATAGTCAGTTAGTGAAACTAAATCAGACACTTGAAACCTACTTTGAGATGCTGTGTATATCTTCTTCTAGATATAGAGGTATGATATTTTGCAGAAAAGTGCATATTTCCTTCAGAAGTTGTCTATGAAAACTCATTGAAAAATCCCCACTTGCAGCTCAAAAAATTTCACCTTGGAACCTTATTGAAAATATAAAAAAATAGGATTGAAAACCTAGACTAATTATGCTCGAAAGCACTTAGGGAAAAGGAAAACAACTACTCTATAGTGCAGTAGCACTTTATCAAAAAAAAAACAACTTAGCTACCTAATATTTACAAGGGTGAATCAAACCTCAACTCAAGGCTTGAGGTGTATCCCATTGAATGGGATAGGCAAAACATCACCATCCATTATTGCTAGTTGAAAAGCATTGTTCTCCTTGCGCTCTATGATTATGAATACTCCACTCTTAAAGGAATCAAATTTTGAATGTTTACCTAGCCTACTCTTAAGCTCATCCCATTTGAGCACCATATCTCCTTCTCTGAAAATCCTAAACTTTGATTCTTATCAAAGGCTCTCTTTGTTTGAATTTTTTGGTACTCCATTGTTTTCATTTCCTTATCTCTTATTTCTTCTAACTCTAGAAGCTGAGCATACCTAATTGCAATTGGATCATTTTCTTCAAATAATATTAGTTGATTAGGAAGCTCTAATGTTGGCATCTCTATAGCAATAGGCAACCTTGCCTATTTTCCATGCACTAACATATATGGAGAGTTTCCAATAGAATTTTTAGGGGTAATTCTACCCACAAGTCATATTTCAACTTTGAGTGCCAATCTCTCTGACTATCCTGCAAAGTCCTCTTTATAATCTTGATCATATTCTTGTTCGTGGACTTTGCTCAACCATTACCCTGGAGGTAATAACTGGAAGAGGTGTTTAAATAAATATCACTCCTTACAACCTACTCACTCACTCTCAACCCCACAAATGCAAGAGCATTATCTGAAATAATGGAGTTACGTACTCTAAATCTATTTATGATGTCATCATAGAAGTTAAGGACAATAGATTCAATGGCCTCTTTCAAGGCTATTTCTTCAATCCATCTTGTGAAATATTCCATTGTAGTGAGGACCCACTTGTGACTTACACTTGAAGGTGGGTTAATTACACCAATGAATTCAATGTCCCACTCCATAAAGGGTTTCTCTACTTGAATAGGCTGCAACGGTAAAGCTGGAAACCTCTCTTTTCCTGGAAAGATGGCACACTTGACATATTTCCTGGTCTGGATGCATGTGCCTCCTTGAACAATATTTTCCAATATTATTCATCCCTCGTAACTTTAATTGTTGTTGTTCTTGGGGAATAATGACCCCCTAAAGCTCCATCATAAAACTCATGCAATACTTTGTTGATCTAATCAGTGTCTATGCACCTTAATAAAACACCATTGTGATCTCTTCTAAATAAAATATTATCGATAAGCACATGATGGATAGACTGAAGTCTAAAATCACTCCATTTATCTCTATCAAGACCAAGTGGACACTCACTTGTCTACAAAAAGAGAGTCATTTATTTCAACTAACTTGTTGGTTCATCCATTGCAGGTGCTCCATGTACAACCAAAACTGTTTTTGTGACATTTTCAGCTTCTAGAATTGGTTCATCAACCATTTTCTCGCAAAGTCCTTTACCTCTAACAAGTTTAGTGACCTAAATGTCAATGTTATACTCCTTCACTTTATTGATCCATCCAGCCCTCTTATCATTTAAATCTCTTCTTAATAAGAACTCCTTAACACTCGGATGGGCCACCATTAGATGAACTTTGTTATGAGAAATTAAATGTCTATCCTTCTTCAAAATCTTCACAACAACTTACATTCTTCTCAACAAAAATGCACCTTTGTTCATAGTCTTTCAAACCTTTGTTGAACAAAGCAATAGGTTGTTCAAAGCCTTATGCATTCCTCTATACTAAGATTGCAGAGATAGTATCCATGTTGTTATAGGCATAAAGTATGAAATCTTTACTAAAGTTGGGATTTTCCAAAGCAGGGACTGAAGACAGGGCTTCTTTAATTGCTTGAAAAATGTTCCTTGGTTCCCTGGTCCAGATGAAAACTAAATTTTTCTTTAACATTGTTGTCAAAGCCTTTAAAAGATTATAAATATCTAGAATAAACCTACTTACAAAATTTATTCTTCCTATAAAGCTTTGCAACCCCTTCTTATGATGAGGTAAAGGCAAATCTAAAATAGCTTCATGTCTTTCAGGATCAATGGTAATACCATTTTAGACGCAATATACCCTAAAATCTTACCCTCATGTACAAAAAAAATAGATTTATTAGGATTCATGGATATACCAAACTCCCTAGATCTCTCAAATATTTGTCTCGGGTGGCCTATATAATCCTTAGAGTACTTGGAATAAATAGTTATATCATCAAGATAAACCAATACAAATTTGTACATTAGAGCAGCAAAAACCATATCCATAGATTTCTGAAAACTTACCCCGACATTGGATAAGCAAAAAGGCATCCTCCTATAAGCCATGGTTCCCCAATTTGTAGTGAATGCAATTTTAAAATGATCCTTTTCTTTTACTAAAATCTTATTGTAACCAGAAAATCCATCTAAAAGTGAGAAATGCTCTGAACCAAAGACATATTGGAGAATTAGTTCCATGGATGGAAAGGGGTGACAATTTATTAATGATTGAGGTCCTTGAAGTCAACACATACCTCAGTTCTCGATTCTTCTTCCTAATGGGAACAAGGTTTGAAACCTAACTAATGTTCTTAATTGGAAATGTTATGCCACTTTCAGTGAGCTTGAGCACTTCCTTTTGTATTAAGGATTCAATCTTGGGATTAACCAGCCTCTATTTTTCCTGATAGGTTTAGCATTGGGATCTAACTCAATAGTGTGATGAGAAAGATGGGGATAAAAACCTTTAAGATCCCCGTAATCCCAAGCAAAGATATCATTATATCTTGAAAGAACTGAATATAAGACTATAATTTCCAAAGTAGAACTTATCTTACCAAACTTCAAGTTCTTACCTTTTGCAATCTCAAGATCTTCATAATGATCTTGTTGGATCAATAAGTTAGTTTTTTTTCTTGCTTGATCATTTGAATTAAAAATGCACTCAAGGCTGACCAACCCTTTGGGTAGTTTATTTGACTTCAGGTGTAGAACTTGGTTGTCATACTATTGTTTTAATTGTCCTGATTAGGAATTGAAAAAATGTCCTCTTAAAGTAGAATTTTCAAGTGCTTCTCATCGTTGTCGAACACTTTCTAGTTAGTATCATTATCAGGAATTGAAGGCTTGACTACAATTTTAACAGACTAGTGAACACATTCTTTATTTAAATTACTTGGTATATCAAACTGTGCTCCAACAGCAGCAAGTCTATCATTATGTTGATTTTGTCTTCTAGGAATGGCAATTAGATTAAAGGCTTCAAAATCTTCTATCATATCCCATACACTATGCTTGTAAGACTTAAGAACATCATTTTTATAGCATGAAGGCCCCTCACCTGATTAAAAACTAACTCACTATCACCAAATACCTTTAAGCTTTTGGTCTCTCTTTTCCTTTCCCTTTCCATCCTATGAATCAAACTCTCGTATTCAGCAGTAGTATTAGTACAAGCAAAACTATAGCGGAAAGTTGAATAATATTTGTCACCCTAAGAAGATACAAGATTTCACCTCCACCAACACCATTCTTACTCCTTGATCCATCAAAATGCATCTCCTAAACCCTTATCTTGCTGCTCAATATTCATGTCTACACCTTTAACAAGGTTTGACATTGTCAAACCGGTCTCTTGAAATATGTAATTCCAAATACTGGCATCCATGACATTGTTTTTTTATTATTATGAGCATTTTCTGCTGCCCATTCATCTAATAAAATGTCAAGGATGATGTCATTTTGGGTATTTTATTTTGAGGCAGCAAGGTTTTCACCTTGATCAAATGCAACACAACTTGCATTATTCACACTCGGTATATATGGCTCAATATGGTCTTTTGCAAAGACTTCAAATTTAATGGTGACTTTAGTACCATAAAGGGTTATGAATAACATATGGGACTAATCTAAGGATAGGTAGACTTCTATCTTGGATGTAAACTCCCTTGACAACATAAGGAAAAATAAGGAGGGAGGTCAATCTAACAAATATGTCCTGTGGAAATTGAGAAATTGGGACAGGCATGGAGTGTCAAGTTGGCATCCTTAATTACACCAACTATATTGATAGTTGATCCATCTAATTACACTACCCCTTTCTCTAAAGGTTTATAAACTAATCCTAATTGATCAGAAATTTTCTTAGGCATGACAGAGCTAGTAGTTCCACTATCCACCATACAGTTATGCACTAACTTATCCCCAATGATCAAAGATACATAAAAAGGAGGAGGTTTCCTATTCTTACCTTGTATCTCGTTGTTGTCTTGAGGAGTACCTTCTTGGAAAACACTTGTTAAAATAGATTTGAGGGGTTCATGAAAAACTTGTTTAGGAGCCTTCTCTTCTTATAAAGCTTTCTTCAACAAATCTATTTGTCCCAGAATAGCGAATGAATCCCACATTGACATGGTGACATTTTTCCTCTTCATATTCTCCACAATGTTGAAAGGCATAGTTGCATACACTTTTTAATGTACCTTAATATCAGTATGAGTTAGTTGAGGCTATGATTGCTCCTTAGTTGATATAGTAAGGTTTCTTTGCAACACATTTGGGACTTCAGTGGTTGCTATTCTGCAATTATAGGCGATTTACCTTTAATTATTTCTTGCTCCATTTCTAGAGTCCTTTTCTTGGCTCTAGATTTGGCTGCAATTAGAGAATCATAACTTACTCAACATAGCTCTTCTCGTTGCCAATTAAAGAAATCAGTATCAGTTGGAGTAGGAATCTTTTGTTGTTCAGATCCATCATTAGTTGCATCTGGCTACGGACTTGATGCATTTTGAACCACTAGTGCTTGGTTTATAACCTCATTTGAATAGGTATCCTGAGTATGTGCTTGACTACACGGATAACACCACTCATATCCTATTTTTAGGTTAATCTGGGCTAGTACAAGGTCTTTGACTAGATTAGAAACATTAAAAGGTGTTGGATTATAAGGCTAGAAAGGCCTTTGATTCAATTTTTGTCTTGCACATTGATAATTTCCTTGATACTATTGTCTACCACCTTGATTATGTTGTTGTTGTCCTAGAATCTGATTCTGCTACTGATAATACTGGTAAGTACCTTGGTTCTATGGTTGGTAAGGTGGTCTACCTTGGAATTGCTTCTTTTTCAGGCTAACTAGCTCATTCCCTAGGGTAAGCAGTATTCTTTCAATCTTTTGTTGGTTGCTTTTAATATCCTGTAGCTCTTGTGAATGACCTGCAGTAGCTGAAACACTTGTCATAGTAGCTGGTAATATTGGAATAGAAGGAAAATGAGAAAAATATGGTATCATCAGAGGCATATTAGGTTGTATATATGGAAAAATGGGCATAGGTGGCCTAGGTGCTATTTTCCTTCCTGAATTAGGCTATTTTATGCTCTAATAGGAATATCAAAAGCTTGAGGAAGGGAAGAACCTCCAATGGACTATATCATTACTGAGATATCACTATTCAAACTCTTTAAAGAGTATAGGAAAGCATAATTAGCTAATGGTCTTATTGTTACAGAAATTCTATTCCATGTCCTCATAAAACATGTGTTCAAATTAGACATATGCTCTTAAGTATCCCTTTTAATAGTGGTTAATATCTCCACTAGAGACAAGCAGTCTGATTTGTCCTCAAAAAATTTAGACAATGCATCTCCAAGACGATCCCATGAATCAATCGAACCAATTGAAAGAGTTATGAAAATTTGTAAAGCCTTCCCCTTTAATGAGGCCACTAGAATCTTGACATCTACATCTTCCTCAGTGACGTGATGAACATTATAGAGAGTAGACACATCTCTAATGTGTTCGAAAGGAGTGGTTTGACTCTCTGTAGTAAATTTAGGTAGGCTCTTCAATGTTGCCAATGGTATATCATGATGCTGAGAAAAATTGAGAGGGGTACCTTGGTTAAAAGGCACAAATACAAACTATATTTCCATGATATTATTTTTTACTGGTACAGACATGTGGGTATAAATGTACTAGCTATAAAAACAAAACTAGTTGCTGCTGAAAATGAAATAGCGAAAAACAAGGAAGCCGAAGATTCTTATTTTCAAGTTGGTGAGGTTGAATGTCTTTTTACTTCGCTTTTTTATGGTCTTCCAATCCTTCTTATTTCTCTTTTAGGAGGTGGTTATTGGACTCTTTTTGACAGAGTTCTTGTTTTCCTTCCTTGTCTTCTAGGCAGGGACAACTACAAATACTTGAGAGATTTTGAACTCCTAGTTTCAATTCTTCTCATAAAACAACATAACACTAGTCTTTTGATTCTCCACCAACATAGTTGCCAGATATGAAAAAAAAAACCTCTCATAGGTCTAAAACTTACTAGTAGAATATCATAACCAGCAAGCAGAAAAAAAAATATTTCTAACTTTTAAAGACTTGTTCATTAAGAACAGTCCCACCGGGCATGCCAAAAATTATTGTCTCTCAAAAATGAACCCTTGCTAAGTCTCTGAACGTATCTTTCTAGAGGAACATGGAAACACTCCTGATTAGTGGGACACTCAATAGTTGGATTGAATCTCTAGGTTCTACGCTGGTTCCTATATGATACTTCACCTACTAGACTTACTAAAACTACTCTCTTAATGGGAAAAGGGGAAGAAAGCTTGTGTGAACCTAAACCTGAATTAAAACTACTAAGGTGATTCACCAAGATTGATTTTAGGACATGAAATCACATAGTAGTACACATTATTTTACCATTTACACAGACTTAGCTTGAAAAACTTATTACAACAAGCTTCTTATATCAGTATTTCACTAAGAGACCTAGGTGCACTTGACCTACAAAAGGAAGATGACTTCACAATTGAGGATTCACTTACATGTTCATGGAACACTTAATGACCTACATAAAACATACTAATAGAAGACAAGGTGATAAACTCCAAGGAAAGAGAAAATGTTTCACGAGTAGTTTGAACAATCAGAAAAAAACACAGAGAACCTACAACAATAAGATGGAAAAGATTGAGTCATAAAAATGGCATCCAAGGTGTAATCTGTATTTCATTCCCAAAGTGGGTTACAAAAAATATGCAGGAAAACTGCAAATGGAATTCAAACACTCACTTGAAATGCAAAAAATTTGCACAAGGAAGAACCCCTTTCTAAGTGATCTTGAAAATCCTTTGATAGAACAAGGATTTCAACAAGCTACAAATCACTTAGAGTAAAAAACTAACTTCTCAACAACCATAACTCTAGGAAGAGCGCAACCAGCTAACAAATTGAAGGGACCTGACATAAAGCTGACTGCAGTTGCAATGGAGAATTGGAGATTTGATATGGATGAAGAGTTTAAAGAACATTTTCGCGTACCGCTCACCATACCTCAACTTGATGATATTTGATCTTTCTCCTCTCTAATAAAAATAAAAATATGATCTTCTTCATTTCCCCAATGACCTAGTGCTCACTGCAATACAGTTGATTTACTTAATAAACCCATACAATCATCCATCGCCACTTGTCTGCCACCCCCTCTAATTTTGGTTGGCTCTAGACTTGTGGCAGCGCCTATCTTTTCCTTCAAAAAGTCATAGCAAAAAACCTGGACACTTATGATTATTCGCTAGCTCTCAGCCCAAATGATGGTTCCCTATAATAGCTCACAACCAAGAAAAAATCCATTTAACCATAATACTTTGAGATAGATGGAACCCATTCTCTAGCTCTTGAACAGGAACAACTAACCACATCATAACATAAGACCTCACGACCATCATTTCTTATCACCATCATGACCTCATCTCTAAATCGTCAATTAGAAACACTACCGTCTCCAACCACCATGAGCAGGATACAAGCCTTTCCTTTATCATTTTGGACAGGTGGCAGTCACTTGTTATTTCTCCAACCTTAGAAGAATATTCCCTCTTAACTAGCAATCAAGTGTTAAAACAAGAAATTCAGCCCTTATCTTCCATGTCTACAAATGGGCCCAAGAACCAACCAATAAAACATCACCATACATAGCATGTTAGCACCTAGCCCCACCTTTCTTCAGCCTACAATGAACCAGGATATGTGGCAACATCTTGTGATTCCTATCCATCGAGTAAAATAGTCATCAGACAAGACATAACTCCTAAGCCAAGCCCTCAAGTTATTTGAAAGGTAGATAAATTGGCCATTGGGACCCACTTTTCTAGTGCATCAAATAAAATCATGCTTCAAGGAACTCATCCAACGAGATACGATGCCCCAATTTATTCAAAAATAATATAACTGTCGGGACCCACCAACTGATGTCAACTAAGAAAGATTATCGAACAACTAGGGGAAAGCTCCTTTGATGACTAAAGTTGTTTCGTGGATCCACAGTGGCCAGCCCATACATGTGGAAATTTCTCGGGAATTCTCCAACCCTGGAAGAATATTCTATCTTCTCTAGCAACCTCGCGACCACTGTTCATCTCCATCTCATGGCATGTCTTTCCAACTACTAACTTACCTCGCAAGCTCATGACTATGGTTCATCTCCTAACCTCTAGGCACATGGAAACATCTTATGAACTTTCCATCATTTTGTGTTATCTTATTTAACCATCACGACCTAGCGACTAACTGCCCTCTCAAGTTCACCGGTTGATTTTCTAACCATCATTCACAACCGCAAGCTCATGACTAACCTCCACTCATGAGCTCACAAGAACTTTATGCTAGGACCCATAAATTTTGTGACCTCACGACCACTTACTCGTCAGCTAGTAACCCCTAACTTCCAATCACCTCAGACCATCACAACCTAGTGACTAACCATAATCATCATCTCTCTAACTATCTTGTTGACCACCATTATCCCTCGCAAGCTCACAAAGACGCCACTCCCTAGCTTGTGGTCTCTAATCGTCAACTACCACAAACTGCCATGACCTAGTGACTAACTGTCATTGCTAGCTCTCTAACTATCTTATTGGCCATCATTATCCCCCTGCGAGCTCACGTAATGCCACTCGCCATCTCACGACTTCTAACCGTCAACCACCACAGACCATCGTGACCTAGCGACTAACTACTTGATGTCACCGCCATGGGCCCCGCTTAACTACCACGTGATTGATCATCTTATCATCTTCATCACTTCTTTGTTCCACGTGGCATGCACTAATTTTTTTGTCAATATTCCTTTTCAATGCTACATCATCTTAGGCCCACAAAATATTCCAATTCAACTACCATCTGTCCACCACACGTGCATGAGACTCCTGTCAAAAGGTGCCTGCCTTTTTGGCAATCCTTATGTGTGTGCTAATGTATAAAAATAACAAGTTACCCTCAGACATAGCAAATGTGGGATAAACCAAATCAATAATCCCTTTCCCTACTCGCACATCGCCAGACTACCATAACCTATGCACTCTCATTGGCATGTTGGGCTCAAACCCTCCTGGAAGCCATATTTACATCCACATATCGTTAACTCGTTAGTCGCTGAGTTTTTTTGAAAGCATGATGGTTTGCAAAATTGAGCCTGAGAAAAAATTTGATAACAAGTCTAGCACCTACCATGCCTACCATTGTTGAGGATTCATCTTCTCATACATATCATGATGAGGATAAATCTTCTACCTAAATCTATAACAAATATAATCTTGACAACTAATTGAAAATCCTTCAACAATTTGTGAGTCAAGAGGACATGAGTGGAGAGGCAATCCCCTTGATTTAAGGTCTAAGGAGGTTGATTCAAAATTATGAACATGGTCTGGAAGTTTTACATGGTATAGCTCACATAGTGGATGAAAATACTATGAAAGTGGCTAGTTTTCTGAGGTACTTGGATATTCAAATCATCAAAAAAATATTGTGATGTCCATGCATATTCCTATATCTCTTCCTACTATGCCTACATTAGCATCTTCCATCACGACTACTTCTACACAAAATGCTACATAAGTTCCTCCTCTCATAAGCCTTCTATTTATTTCCCAACCATCTGCTTTACCTCACATATCATAATGCAACATATTTAAATCCTCCATGAAAACCAAACTTTTCTCAAGCCAATTCATCCATTGAATCTACCATTAACCATTTCTTAGAAAATTTATCATCCTTATAACAATAACTAACTTTTATCGCTCAATCCAACATTCTCATATAATTTGAATCAAATACTTTTTCCATCAAGATCCTTCATATATATCTTCCAAAACACCTTTAGATTTTCTATTTGGAAAATTATAGTGGACAATGTGACCCCCACACTCATATGAAAACATTTTGAACTTTGTGTACTGATTTCAACTATGAGGAAAATCTCCTTGCAAAATTTTTCTCATATACCTTGAAAGATAAAAATTTGGAATGGTTTTGTTCTTTTGTTGGATATTCAATCACTTATTTTTAATAATTGTCTAATACTTTTTTTCAATACTTTCAAACAATATTGGCCTACAAGTTGAAATGATTGATTTAGTGAATTGCAAACAAGGTCCTGAAGATAAATTAACATATTTCATTGGTTGATTGAAATATTTTCACTTAGAAAATTCTTATCCTATTTGTGATGATGTGTTCAAATTTTATTCATTATTAATTTTCAAAAAGAGATTAGAGATGAACTTTTGAACTTACTAAACTTACTTCTTTCACACACTTGTTTACTACACTTCATAAATATCAACATCAAATAAGTCAATTTGATTCTCCCTTTTCATTAGCTCCATTTTTATATGAATGAGGATATTACCTTTAGAAAGATAGCTGAAAATTTTATCAAAATCATCAATAATTCCTCCAATCACAATGAATATTAAGTGCTAGTTACAACTTCCATTAATGCTCCCTTTTTCTCCAAATTCAAATCTCATAGTTTTACACCTCTTTCTAAATCTGTGCATTTTATTCCTCTTTGATCAATTAGTAATAATATGTTGAAGTTTCCTCTTATATGTTCTATAGATACCTCTAAGCCTTTGTCATCCTCTTTTTAACAAAAATCCTTTTGTGAATTCCATTGTCAACTTGGCTATGATACAAAAAATGTATCTTTGGTTGAAACATGAAATCCAAGACCTTATTGATTCTAATGCTATACTAGCGGACGATGTGAATGAAAAAGGAAATAAATCTATGTCACCTCTTAATCAAAAGTTGAAAATCTTCACCAATCCCTTTCGATCCCATTATACCAATGTTGTTGACCATAATCATCCAATTTTTATTGCTATCAATATATCTAATGAAGCCAACAATTTTGTGAGCTTGATTGAGAAAACTAAACCTCAATGTGAACCTTGCACTACTTTTGACTCAATGGATATCATAATTAATACACTCGATAGACCATTATACATTTCTAGAAAGAAAAAAAAAGGATAAGCTCTCTTGATGAATGCTCATAGATCTCATATGTATGGTTAATGTTATTACTAAAAAACATCTCTACACCCAACAATTCCATCAAGATACATATGATAAATCTAATTGTCTGGTTAAGGTTCATGATGGTTTCACTTGTCCCACTATAGGTTACATTACATTCTTTTCAAAGTTGGTTCTAACTCTTTATATGTTACCTTTAATATTATCTCTACCTCAGACCAATCTCATGTGAAATTGAGACATCATTGGACCATCAATGACACGAAAGATATTCCTTCTCTCATCCTTAAAAGTTTGAAATTTCCCCACAATGGACAAGTTATAACCTCTAACATTGATTTTTTTTTAAATGATTGGTTGGAAAAGAAAACATGAAAAAATGGCACCATGCCATTTTATCCACTAACTCACTCTATAATTTAATTAATGCATTGAAGTCCTAAAACTACCTATTTTTTGATCCATGGATCTTTATAAGGAAATTTTAATGTTGGTTTCCATATATTAGTTTGAGCATTTTGAAAACACTCGGTGAGTGTAACTTTTTTCAATCAAGAAAAGTATTGTAAGATCATGGATTCCTTGAGAACTTGGGGGATTTATACTCATGGTAAAAAATGAGGCACGATGAAATAACTCGATTTATATCACTCAAACTAAAGAATAATTTAAAAAAATAAAAATAATATTAGCATATTTCATATTTCACATGTAAAAGCTTGGAAAGTATAGATTTTAGGAGTTTCTCCAACTATCAATGTCGTCACTAAAGAAATAGAATAAAATAATAGCTACATATAGATATTCAAATATAATTAGATATCAATTTTGTGTTGAATGGTTCACATTTTTTTTTATAATAATAAGATTATTATTGTCTATTTAGAGACCTTCAATTACTAACTTTTGAATCTTAGATAATAAAATCTATTGTATATGTTAGTTGTGTTACTCCATTACGCATTGAAGTTGTCATTAGTTATCAAGAAGACATAATGGACATACAGTAACAGAGTCCCAACAGGACAGTTGGTATATTCACCAAAGTAAAGAGTTAACCAAGAGCACTGATCACGCCCAGAGTTAACCGAGTACAGTGATACCCGAGCTGATAGACTTTACCAAGCATTTGACAACACCGAGCTATAGTGTATAAACCAAACAAGTAGTATAACTGAGATACATAGACTACATCGAGCACCGAGAGAAAACAATAACTGAGTGAACCAAAGGCCACATAAAAGTTTGTTATGGCACATCATTCTATGTAACAACTTTTTTGCCAACCTAGATAACGGTTTACGCGATTGAGGAGAGCATTAATTATGGATATACAACATTAATTGTTTATGTCTCCTATGTTAGATGATCAAGGTAAATTATGTACACCATTGATCTTAGGGTAGGGATGTAATTGTAAAGGCCTAATTAGGTCATAGAGTTTGATATATAAATGTATAGATGTCAAATTTTGGAATGTATGTTGATCAAGAAATAATCAAGTAGCCGCCATACTACAGACATCAGAGATCAGACAAGGGATTTCAAGGACAGAGACTACATAACAGAAATTAGTTTTCAGAACTAAGGAAAGGCTACCAAGCAGAACAAAGTAGAAGGTATTATCATTCACATTAAGGTGATATGTACTTAATGGATCTGTATCAGAAATATTGAGATTGTATATGTTTCATATCAAATTTATGTTACTCTCTAACAATTGTAATAGACCTCCAAAATCTCTTAACAGAGTAGACTTAACCGTCTTATTGTAAATCTCTTAACCGAGTGCACACATAAATTCTGTTGCGAAATCCTCACACGAGGTAGATGTAATCGATCTCATTGTTACTCCTAATAGGGTAAGATCATCAGAAGTGATCATTATTTGTAAGCTTTAACAAGCTACTTTATTTACTGTAGTAGTGAAGTTTTGTAGGTCTCATCCCCACTGCAGTTTTTACCTTCTAACAGGGGTTTTCTGCAATACCAAAATACTAGTATCATGAGTACTTAATTTAATGTATGTGTATTGTTTATTTTACATGCATTTACATTTCAGTAGTGATACTATATGTTTGTTGTATGAAATCTACTCAGTCGGTTAATACAGAACAATGGTTACAAAGAATTGATTATTTTCAAGGGTACTGATTCACCCTTCCCCTCTCAGTACACATCCCTTTCCATTATCGCAAAAATTGTTATCAGAGCTAGTTATCTTGTTTTGAAGGTTTAATTGCTAAAGAGATAAGATCTTACAATGAAAAGGTATACACTTGATAAAACTATTGAGAATCAAAAGTTATAGCTGCACATCTATGTCGAACAGTACAAGGAAACCAAAGAGAAACTCAGGGAGATGTTGATTAAGAGAAAGGACATGGCATTTCACTGTCGTGAGATTGGTTATCATGAAGAAGAGATTCATGACCCATTTGACACATATGGATCTGAATCTAGTAGCATATCTGATGCATCTCAAGGAATTATATCAAAGCTATTTGAGAGAAATCAACAACTTGCTGAACAAGTGAAAGAATTGCAGATCGGACAAGACACACAAATGGTTAGAATGGTTGAAGTATTGAATGAAGAAAATAAAGTTGAAAAAGATAGAAACATGGTTGCTGATGGTAGAAGACATATGACTGAAAAGTTACAAGAGAAAGAAACTAAGATATTGAGACTTACTGAACATTACTTTGAGATCACCAATCAAGTGGTTGCTATGAATCATGAAGCGAACCGAGCGAATACTGAACTTGCAAGAAGAATAGGAGATATTGGTGTATTGAAAGAAGAAAATGAAAAACTAAGAAATGAATTGAAGATTTAACAACATAATGAAGTGATTAAGAGATCTTAAGAAAGCACTAAGAGAATGGATAAATTTCTGAACTATCAAAGAAGACTGAACAACAATACCGGATTAGGGTATACCGAGAAAGGAGAATCATCAAATCAAGATGAACAAAGGAATGTATACTCAAGCCCAAAGCCTAAGAAGCCCTCTTGCCATCACTATGGAAAACCATGCCACACATCAAATGTTTGCAGAAGCAAAGAAAAAGGTATTCCTAGAAACCCTCCTAAATTTAATGGTATTTTCTATAGCTGTAATAAGCACGGACATCAAGCACATGAGTGTAGATCCAAGTTGCACAAACCATAGAAGAAACCATACATGGATAAATACTTCCAAAATTGTAACATGCATTATCATACATCACAAGCATGCAAAAAGAACACAAAGCAAATCTAGAAGCCTAAAGAACAAGAAAAGGTAAATCAACCAAGAAGACAAGGTAATGCTTATGCATGGGATTATAAAACTTGGAGTAGTTGTACATCATGTAGAAATATGGGCATATAGAATAAAATTGAATGAGATAATGGCGAACCAGGTCTAGGAATTGGTTAAACTCTGGAATGACATGTTCTCACTGTCACAAAGTCAATCACTTAAGCAGAGATTGTGCAGACCAAATAAATACTTATGGTAATGGAAATACAATTGATGAAATTGTGAGGATCACAAATCAAATGTGGAGAAGAGCATCAAATGGTAATGAAGGACCAAGAACAACAGTTGGTGACACCTCATCTAATGGATTAGGTGGCTCCACCATCTCCAACTGATCAATATAAGCAGGTAAGGAACTATGTTTTGCAAATCTATATCTTACATCAGTTCCTATATTCATTACACATATGCCAAATTAGCATGAATTGAGATGCACTATGGTATTATACTTTTGATTACTTTGATCTTGTTGAATCGGTTAATATGTACCAAGTTAGAACTGGCAGTCGGTGAAAATGTGAAGAGACAACCGAGACGTTATGGTAACCGAGTATACAGTACACTCACCGAGTAGTTGGTGAGAAGCATTTATTTCACCGCCCTAAGTCATTTTCTATAAATTTGATCAACGTGAATGATAATCCATAAAGGATATGAAGTTGTCATTAGTATATAAGAAGACGGTTTTGGTCGGTCGGTCATGATCATAGAGTGACAGCACTCACTGAGTGCAGTGATCACCGAGATGTTTTGAACACCGAGAAATAGCATAATCACTGAGAAGTATATCAACTAAGCACCAATCTACAAAGACATCACTGAGCACTTGTCTACACCGAGAGACATCATTTCACCAAAAAAAGTGGATCTCACCTACACGTCAACTAAAGCACTTTTATATTTAAAACAACTTTTTTTATTAGCTAGATAACTATTTTTTGTGGATCAAGAAAATCATTAATTGTGGATGTAATTAGTTAAATGATTGTATTCATGTAAACTAGGAGATCAAGGTCAAGTTGTAAATCTTTGATCTTACAGTTTTTCAAGAGAAGCGTGAAACCTAATTAGGTCAAATATTTTGTATATAGATGTAATAATCAATCAAGAATGATATGATTGTAGCTGCCAAGGATATCTATGGATCAGATAAAGAGTTTCATGCACAAGGATGGATAAAGCAGAATTTAGGTTATAAAGAACCACATATAAGGCTACCGAGCAGAACAGAGGTATTAAATTCATCACCAGAAGGTGATATATATTTTTGTGCACTTAATGGATCTGTAATCATAAATTTGAGATTGCAGCAATCAGGTCAGATATTTTTTTACTCTCTAAAAATTGTACCAAACAGTAAAATCTTTTCACAAGGTGGACTTCATAGTATTTTTGTAAATCTCTTAACCAAGTGCACACATACATTGTGTTGCTAAGATCTCTTTATCGAGTAGACTTAACAAGTCTGACATGTTACTCCTAACATAGTAAGATCATCATAAGTGATCACAACTTGTAGCCCTAATAGGCACCTTCCATTCTGCAGATAGTGAAGCTTTGTGGGTTTCATCCCCACTGCAGTTTTTACCTTCCAACAAGGGTTTCCATGTGATCATATACTTGTGTCATGTGTAAATGAGTTTCATGAATTTTTCAATGTTTGCTTACATGCATTTAGATTTATGCTATTATATTGCATGCATGAAGTAGAAAAGCTATAGTGGTTGGTTATGAAAGTAATGAGTACTAAGGTTTAATTTGTAAAAAAAAATTTAAGGGTACTGATTCACCCCTCCCCTCTCAGTACACACCCTTCCATTATTCCAACAATTGGTATCAGAGCTAGTTCTCTTATTTGGAAAATTTTAATCACTTGAGAGAAAAGATCTTACAATGGAAAGGTATAAGCTTGATAAAAATATTGAGAATCAGAAGTTGCAAATACAGATTTTCTTTGAGCAGTACAAAGAGGTAAGAAACAAACTAAAAGAGTTATTGGCAGAAAGAAAATTCATGGCATCTCGCTACAATGAAACTAACTATCATGAAGAAGAGAAACCTAACCTATTTGACTCATCTGGATCTGGATCTGGTAGTATATCTTACACATCTAAAGAAACCATTGCAGATCTAAATGAAATCAATCAACATTTGACTGAACAAGTGAAAGTACTGCAGATCGGTCAAGAGACACAAATGGTACAAGAATGATTGATGTTATGAATAATGTAAGACAAGCTGAATAAGAAAGAACTTTGGCTATTGATGACAGGAGAAAGATTACTGAAAACTTGCAAGAGAGAGAATCTGAGATACAGAGACTTACTGAACATCACCTTGAGATCACCAATCAAATAGTTCTTATGAGTCATGAGGCCAACCGAGTGAACATGGAACTTGCTGGAAAATTGGAAGTTATTGGTGAACTAAAAGAAGAAAATGAGAAACTGAAGCATGAAGTAAAGATTCAACAACATCAAAATTATATGATCAAGAAAGCTGAAGAGAGTACAAAAAGAATGGATGAATTTCTGAATGGACAAAGAAGACTCAACAACAATACTGGTTTAGGGTATACCAAGCATGCAGATTCATCAAACCAAGCTTATCAAAGGAATGTCTACACAAATCCGAAACCAAAGAAGTATTCATGTAATCACTGTGGAAAATCAGGCCACACATCAAATGTTTGCAAGAGCAAAGAAAAAGGTATTCCTAAAACTACTTCTACATGCATAGGTAATTGTTATAGCTATAACAAGCATGGACACAAAGCACATGAATGGAGATCTAAGATGAAAAAACCAAAGAAGAAATCTTACATGGAAAAACATTGTCATACTTGCAACATGCATAGACACACATTTCATGAATGCAGGAAAAAGATAAATCAAGTCTGGAAACCTAAAGAACAAGAAAATACATATCAACCAAGAAGAGTTGGTAATACATATGTTTGGGATTACAACACTTGGGTAAATTGCACAACATTTGGTAGAAATGGACATATAGTTGCTAACTGTACGAGGAAATGGATAAGAAGATCTAGAAACTGGACTAACGCTGGTATGGTATGCTTACACTATCATAAGGTCAGTCACTTAAGTAAGGACTGCAGAGACCGAGTGACGGATTCAAGCACTTTTCCAAAAGGAAATACTATTGAAGACATCATGAGAATGAGAAATCAAATGTGGAAGAGAGCTTCAAACAATGATAATGTTGGACCAAGCACTACAGTTGGTATATTTTACATCAGTTCCTATATTTATTGAGAATGTGCCAAATTAGCATGAATGAAGATGCACTATGGTATTGCATGTTATATTTTGTAAATCTAGTCTGGTCGGTCAATATGAACCAAGCATAAACTGCACGTCGATGAACATGTGAAGGACAATCGAGTTGACAATATATACTGAGCATTGTCTACTCACCGAGCTGAAGACGTTGGTGTGTTAACCGAGCATCTCTATTTCATCGACCGAGTGGTAGGTGAAGCATTTAATGCATCACTTAGGGTATTTTTCTATAAAAAGGGCAACGTGAACTCATTTGTTCACTCAGAGTTAAAAAGAAAATTGCAGAGCGAAGAAGAGCTATTCAGAGTGACTACATTACAAAGTGATTCATAGCACTTTCAAAGCTACTCCAACAGAATTCAAGCATTCACAACAAACATCTAGTGAGTATCTAGACTCGTCGAGTTAACAATTTATTTGTGAAGAAGCCCTAAATTAAAGAACAATGGCAACCACTTCACGAACCTCGAAGATCAAGATGGAAAAGGACAATAGGGTCATTTTAATAAAGAACTCGACTTGCGAGGAACCTAACTACAAGTTTTTCCCTGAGGTTGCTGCTCAACCTGACGATAAAGGGACATTTTTTAGTATCCCACCTAGGGTTTTACTAGTTGAAGACATCCATGCATACATCCACTGTAAAGTTGCAGAACTTGAGGATGCTTGAGGAAGCTATGCAAGGACGGTTACCTAAGGGACGAGTACAAGCACATTGAAGTGAAAGAGTTAACCAATGCCCTATTGTTCCCAAAAGATTTAAAAATGGTATGGATTTGCATTGTGCTCAGTCGAGTGCATGACAGAAAGATGTGGTTAGATGAACCCAAACCAATCACAAAGGATGTGATTCACGCAGTGACTAGATACCCGATAACCAAGAAGCAAAAGCCCTAAGACACCCTGGACGCGCTGAGATTGAGAATTTAATTGGAGCCGAGTGGGATGGCAGAGGTCTGAAAATCAATTCAATCACCGACCCTAAAATGAAATTTGGTGCGTATATAATTGGAAATAAAATATTTCAAGCTAGCAGAATGAACAGCGTTGCTTGTCGAGCAATCGACACTTAATGCAAATTAGTGAAGAAGGGACTGCAACTTGATCTAGCCGAACTGCTACTGAAACAACTTGAAGATTATATGAGAACAATTAGATCTGCCTGATTTAATACAAGTAAGTTTGGTTCCCTGCTGATATGCACATTCTTTTACTTACAGAATTTCTTCCCTTCCGTCGGTAATGTCACTTGGGACACCAACCGACCTATCAAATCACAAATTAGCGAATAATTTCACACCTCTATTGGATGCTTACTTTACATCATTCAAAAATAGGATGCAAAAGAGGATGAGAATCCCTGCCCAGTTAGTTGAACAATACAAGGATGAGGTATGTTTTATGTTTCTAATGTTATTGAAATATTGATTACAGAAAATGGCGTAAAATGATATGCTACTCTACTTTTGGCTTATACAAGTTATAGCGACGGTTGAACCTTCAAACAGTGAAAACGCATATGAAAGTCAGGGGAGCTTATTCATTCTTCTTACAACGCGTACGGGAAGCCCCTTCTCCATTTTAGCCGTGATCATCGCAACATACTTGGGATTCCACTGCATGTCTACCTGGAGACTGAATTCTTTGATGATACTCGCAGCGATGCTCTTCATCTGAATGAACGCCATCTCTTTCCCCAAGCAAATTCTCGGCCCAGCCTGGAACACTGGATATTTGAATGCACTGTGTGCCACCAATTCCACCGATCCCTTCTCCGTCTTCATGCTCAGCCATCTCTCCGGCTTGAATTCCAAACAGTCAGAGCCCCAGATGCTTTCCATCCTTCCCATGGCGTAAGGGTGGTATATCACCCTCATCCCCTTCCTTACCACAGTCCCGTCCGGCAGCACATCGTCTTCCAACGCCTGTTTTGTGTCGGAGGGAACGGGCGGGTACAGCCTCATCGACTCACACAGAGCCGCCTGCAGATACTTCATCTTCTTCAATTCCTCGTATGAAAAACAGCAACTGCTCTCTTCTCGGGCAGCGACAAGGCCTGTGATTTCTTCATAAATATTCTGCTCCACTCGGGCATGAGAGGAGAGGAGCCAGAAGAACCATGTGAGTGCGGAAGACGTTGTGTCCCTGCCTGCCAATATGAAACTTATCACGATATCTCTGACGGAAACATCGTAGGAAGGCTTTCCTTCACCAACAGCGCTCTCGTGAGACGAAAGAAATCTAGACAAGAGATCTTCACGCCGTGCCCCGCCACACTCAAACATTTCCTTCTTCCTCGCCTCGATGACGTCTTGCGCGAAGGTATGAATGGTGTGGATTGCGTGCCGTAAGCGCTTCTCGGAGCCGAGGTTGAAGAAGCGCTTGAGCATCCAGAGGAAGGGCAGGGGATCGGTGAATCTCTTCAGGCTTAAATTGGTGGCCACTTCAAATGCCTCTGCGAATTCGGAAAAAGGGAGAGAAATGTGGAGGCAGGCGGGGTCCATGCCGAACGCCACCTTACATATGTTGTCGAAGGCAAAACGTTTGAAGATGTCTTGCATGTCAAGGCGAGAAGATGTTGTTAGGAGAGGGAGGAGGCGAAGCGTGATCTCGCACTGCACGCTCTCAGCAATGAACTCCCGCAAAGAGTTGGTGCTGAACTCGTAACTTGCTACTCGCCTCTGCAATTTCCAGGGCGCCCCGTCCGCGTTGA
>MU223073.1:4963085-4982053 GCA_018584345.1 Thuja plicata | reverse complement strand
TGGTATCAAAGCTAGATCTCTTATTTGGAAAAGTTTAAAGACTTAAGAGAAAAGATCATACAATGGAAAGGTACAAGCTAGACAAGAGTATTGAGAATCAGAAGTTAGAGATACAGATCTTCTATGAACAATATAAAGAATCTAGAATCAAGATGAGACAGTTGCTAGATGAATGAAAGATTATGGCATCTCGTTGTAATTAAACAGACTATCATGAAGAAGAGATACCTAATTTATTTGAGTCTTCAGGATCTACATCAAGAAACACATCAGACACATCTAAAGGCAGCATTACAAGCCTGAATGAAACCAATCAACATCTCGTTGGACAAGTAAAATCACTCCAAATCGGTCAAGAAACACATATGGTAAGAATGATTAGGGTTATGAATAATTCTAGACAAGCTGAGAAAGAAAGAACACTAGCTATTGATGATAGGAGGATGATTACTGAAAAGCTACAAGAGAAAGAGTCAGAAATACAAAGACTTACTGAACATCATCATGAGTTCACCAATCAAATTATTCTTATGAGTCAGCAGGCAAACTGAATGAACATAGAACTGAATGGAAAGCTCGAAGCTATTGGTGAGCTAAGAGAAGAAAATGAAAGACTAAAGCATGAAGTAAGAATTCAGCAACAACACAATGACATGATCAAGAGAGCTGAAGAAAGCACCAAAAGGATGGATGATTTTCTGGATGGACAAAGAAGAGTCAACAATAATACCAGACTAGGGTATAATGAGAATGGAGAATCACCATACCAAGCTGATCCAAAGAATGTCTACACAAATCCAAGACCAAGAAAGTAGTCATGCAATCACTGTGGAAATCCAGGCCACACATCAAATGTTTGCAGGAGAAAAATAAAAGGTATTCCTAAATCCACACCTTCATTCATAAGAAATTGTTATAAATGTAACAAAAAGGGACATAAAGAATATTAATGTAAATCTGAGGTGAAACAACCAAAGAAGGAAACCTACATGGACAAATATTGTCCTACTTGCAAAATGCATGGGCACACATCTCTTGAATGCAGGAAAAAGAAAAAGAAAGCATTGAATCCTAAAGATCAAGAAAATTCTTATCAACCGAAAAGAGTCGGTAACTCATATGTTTGGGATTACAATACATGGGCAAACTGCACAACATGTGGAAGATTTAGATACATAGCTGCAAACTGTATGAGAAAATGGATGAGAAACTAAAATGTCTAAGATCTAACAGAGGAGGAGAATTCATTTCTAATGAGTTCAATGAATTCTGTACTGAAAGAGGAATCAAAAGACATGTATCTGCCCTTGGTACACCACAGAAAAATGGAATAGCAGAAAGAAGAAACATATCCATTATGGATTGTGCCAGAACTCTAATGATTGAAAAGAATGTTGTTGCCAAATACTGGAAGGATCCCATCAGCACTACAGTGTTCACCTTGAACCGAGTTTAACTAAAGAAAGGTAGTAACCTGACACCTTTTGAATTATGGTATGGCTATAAACCTAATGTTCATTATTTCAAAGTATTTGGAAGTAAATGTTACATCCTAAAAGAAGAAAGAAATGAAAAACTTGATGCAAAAATTGATGAAGGAATATTCCTAGCCTACTCATGTAAAAGAAAAGCATACAAATGTTTGAATCTTACTAATCATAAAGTCATAGAAAGTGTACATGTCAAGATTGATGAGTTTGCAGAAAGATGTGAAGAGCGGAGTAGTAAAGAGCCTAAAGACTAAAGGAACTTTGTGTATCATGAACCTGATACTATGCCTATGACTCGAGCAATGGTGATTGGACAACAAAACTATCAACCACTTAATATACTAACACAAACTGTACAACCTGAGTTACAGACTGTGCAACCCGGGTTGTTGCTAGAACAAACCGAGTCACAGACAGAGGGAACCCAATCTCAGAGAGAGGAACCTGAGTCACAGACAGAGGAACCCAAGTCACAGACAGTGGAACCTGAGCATCAGATAGAAGAACAGGAAATTTTTTTTGAGAATGGTAGACCTAGTGGATCAAGTCCAGAATTAATACTGAAGGATCCTGTACTCTCCAAGTACATTAGAAGGCATCATGCACCTGAGCAAATAATTAAAGATCAGAAAGAAGGCGTAATGACAAGGAACAAAGTCAAAGGTACATGTTTACTAAGTGAATTTGAACCTAGAACAATTAAAGATGCATTGAATTATGAAAGTTGGATAGAGGCAATGAATGAAGAAATTGAGCAGATTGAGAAGAACAAAACTTGGACTCTTGTGCCTAGGCCAAAGGACAAGAATGTGATTGGAACCAAGTGGGTTTTTAGAAATAAGATGAATGAAAATGGTGAAGTTTCTAGAAACAAGGCCAGACTAGTTTGTAAAGGATATTCTCAAGAAGAGGGTATTGATTATGGACAAACTTTTGCTCTTGTTGCAAGACTTGAAGGAGTCAGAACTCTTATGGCATATGTTGCACATAAAGGATACAAAGTGTATCAAATGGACGTGAAATCTGTATTTCTAAATGGAATCCTAGAAGAAGAAGTCTACATTAAGAAACCTAAAGGATTTGTTGATCCTAGCAGAAGGAACATGGTTTGCAAGCTGCACAAAGCATTGTATGGACTAAAGCAAGCACCTAGAGCCTGGTATGAAAGACTACATGGTTACCTAGTAAATATTGGATTTCAGAGAACTAATGATAACAGTAGCTTGTACATCAAAGAAGGACCACAAAAAAAAATATTGTTAGCAGAGATATTTGTTGATGACATATTATTCACTGGATATGATGAATTATGCAAAGCATTCTCTGTAGCTATGAGTAAAGTGTTTGAGATGTCTATGTTTGGTGAGATAAAATTCTTTGTTGGATTACAAGTTCATCAAATGAAGGATGGTATCTACATTACTCAATCAAAATATATCAAGGAGATACTCAATAAATTTGGAATGGAAGATTCCAAACCTATTGGAACACCCATGTGTACTGGACAAAAATTGTCTAATGATGACAATTCAAAGGAGGTAGATCAGACCAACTACAGATCCATGATTGGAAAATTGCAATATATTGTTCACACCAAACCTAATATTGCATTAGTAGTTGGTATTTTTGCAAGATTTTTAGCTAATCCTAGAGAAAACCACCTAATGGAAATCAAAATAATTTTGAGATATCTGAAGGGTACTGAAGACTATGGTTTATGATATATGAAAGGTGGGAACTTTGATTTGAATACATTCACTAATTCTAATTGGGCTGGAAGTGTTGATGACAGGAAAAGCACTAGTGGTGGAGCTTTCTTTCTTGGAAAGAGGTTGGTGTCTTGGACTAGCAAGAAACAGAATTGTATCTCTTAGTCTACAGCAGAGGCAGAATATGTTGTTGCAGCAGTGAACTGTTCAAACATCATATGGTTCAAGAAGTTTTTGTCAGGAATGAAGGAAGAAGTGAAAGAACCAATTATTATCTAATGTGACAACACCGTTGCCATTAACATTTCAAAGAATCCTGTGATGCACACCAAAACCAAGCATTTAGCAATAAAGTATCATTTCTTGAGGGAATTGGTATAGAATAAAGAAGTAAGGTTGGAATATGTGAGTACTAAAGAACAAGTTGCAGACATATTCACCAAACTTTTACCTAAGGATGCATTTTTGTATCTTAGAGGAAAGCTAGGGGTGCTTCCCCTAACTGAAGCTCACTAAAATACAATTTAGTGATGCATCAACCCAAGCCACAGTAAAGATCTATCAGTTGATGCAGGTACATCAGAGCCCATTGCAGATGAATTAGTACATTCAGGTATATTTCAACCTCAAAGAGAAATAGTATTGACTATCGGTATTGATATTTAGTATTTGTGGAGATGGAGGCTTTGACATCTGTTGTCAAAGAGGGAGAGTTTGCTATAATACATAAGAAATTACTTAAAGGTGAGTTCATTAATGATCATAATAGAAAGAGGGAAAGTTTGATGTCAGAGGGCTCAAAAATCTTATCAAGAGATATAGTCTGATGAAAGAGGGAGTTTTTGGATGAGAATTAGAATGAAGCTAAATACGTTAAAGAAAATTTTATGTTTTTCTACAATTCTTTGTATTATGACATGTTGTGTTGCCATCAATGCAAAATAGGGAGATTGTTGAAGACAATTATTCAATTATGTATTGTCATTGATGTTACACATGTATTTACACTTATGTAGTGATGTTACACAAATGTCTACATTCAGACCGAGAATAATTGGTGAATAGAAAGAGTTTTTAGTGTTGACCGAGTCACTCGGGTAATTCAGTCATGGTCGGGCATTAAAGTAACTCAGTGTTAACTAAGTTGATTATTCAGTGTTAGCCGACTAAAAGTGGTTTACATTCTATAATTAATTGATTATATGAGGCCGAATGAATTGTGATTTATTACTTATTTTGAAGTATATTCAAGTCAAATTGACATGGCTTATCATATATATGAAAGGTCAAGTTTGGATTGAATGTGTGCAAGAGTGTATGAAAAGTTGAAGATAAGCAGAAGTGTGGAATTCTATGATATGAAGAGTGAAGGCAAAATTAGATGGGATTCTGATTGAGTACAGAACACTCAAAGCTACAATAGAATATTTGATCAACAAGGATCCAGTTATAATCATAACAGAGATTTGAATCAGCAAAGAAAATTGCTTACACATACAGGTCAATTCATTGTTACTTTCTAACAATTGTAGCAGTGATCTCAAATCTCTTAACAGAGTAGACTTAATAGTCTCTTTGTAAATCCTCTCACAAGGTAGCATTCTATGTTGAAGTGGTAAATACCTCTAATAAGGAGACTCCTCACAAGGTGATTTAAATCCTCTAACAGGGTCACACCTAACAGTGTGTTTTTGTAACCTTTAGCAGGGTTGGCTCCTAACAGGGCTCACTTTAGAAGAGTGAAAAATAGTAACTAGTTACATTGATGGCTTTTCCCATATTGGGTTTCCAAGTTAAATTTTGGTGTCACCTATGTATATGTTATTTGTTTCATTCTTTATGTTTCTGCACTTAATCACTAGAGTATAATTGCATTGGATAACATAAAGATTGCATTAACATCCGAGTTACAAAAGATTATCTTAATTAATCGAGTAACAGTCTTATATTGTTTAAGACATCTAAGGGACAAGGGATTTATTTTGGAGTAATTGATTCACCCCTCCCCTCTCATTTACTTATCTCATTTCCAACAGGAAGTATTTGTCAATAATTTTTGTGTGATGGCATCCTATACAGTGGCAATGAAATCCCTCACCTCTATCTCCACTACCTAAGCTCTAGCCTCTATCGCCTGAGTCCTACTCTCAGCTTCATGTATCTCTATCCTCATGCTATCTCTGTCTTGATTCATATCCATGTCCATCCTCTCCATCCTCTTCTCTAATACAGCCACTCTCCTGACATACAAATGGCTCTTCTACATAGGCACCTAATCAAGCCTTGTAATCAGGACCTATCCATGCTTGCATTCATCCATTCATCATTATATATTTATCATATCACTCAATTAATCTTAAGGGGGTGGTAGAGTAATCAATAGATTATCTAATTAATTATATAAGTAGGTCCTTTATTACTTTATTCACTTTAGATAAACTTAGGTTCTTTTATCTTTCATTATTTTGAGCTATATTTATCTTGTGTTGTATGATTCAGTATGTTGATAACACTGATCAGTATCTCTTTTAATATTTCATTAGGGTTTAGTCTAGGGTTTTATTCATCTTGTCTATAAGGATTCATTGTCTTCATTTGTATCTTTATAATCTTTTAGGCATCAATATAATTATTATTTTGATTAATTATACGTAAGGTATATTAATAAGAATATTAGATAGGTTGTCATTCAATCTTAGAACCTGTTCTTCCTTCCATGATGAAAATTTCCAAATCTAATCAAGAAGTGTATTACAATTCTAAGACCCTCCTAAGGTACATGTTCAAGTTAAAATCATTGATGATGCCAAATAAAAAAATTTAAATACGATATAATTTTATTACAATGTATAGAATATCAAATATGGCTCAAAAAAATTATCAATTTTTTTCTACTACTGTACAATATAAATTTAAATTGTTAATTAATGTTATATAAAGAGTCTATTTAATAAATAAAACATAATTTATAATATTTTTATGTTATTAAAATTTTGATTAATAAAGATTAATCTTTAATAAAATTTTACCATAATAAAAAATCAAATGTGCCCATTGAACTTATGGATCCATGTGATAGTACGGAAGAGGGACTAATAGTTGTGCAAGCTATATTTGTGTGTATGTAGTTGTTGTGTGGCATATCATAGGACCTTCCTTTTTTAAGAAATGTAAACTGATCTCTTATCTATGTACAACTAATGTTTATTGGTATAATTCATCACACAACTTACCACATCAATGCATCTAGTAAGAAGGGTTTTAAAGTTGACATTTTATATATTCGACCAAAACTTTATCATGATATCACTAGTAGTTGACCAAAAGAATATCATTTGTTCTTGGAACAATGTCATATTCATATTTAAAATATAACTTAAATATGAAACCTAAATGATATCAATACCTTCTTAGAACTATAAAATTGTTGTCTCTAAACTTTATATCCAACACAAATGGACCAATTGTTGGACATAAAAAAATATATTTGTTTTTTATATAAGCAGCAACAAGAGGGTGCTGACCCGAGGTACATAAGTTGCTGACTAAATAGACTTAACATCATATTAAGTCAGTAAAGCCAGTAGAATTAAACAAGTAAACCATCATCTACCTCTATCAAAAACCAAAACATAAAAGCTAAACCAGTATCGAGAGGTTTCCCACATACGAAAAGTATCAAATTCCATCAGCCAAAAAATAATACGAAGCCACGTAGGGCTATTTAACAGAAATAAAGTCTTAAGCCTAACATTGAAATTAAAGAAACTGGCCCAAATATAGGGCTTGGGGTCCACAATGTAACAACACCCTAACCTACACTTCACCATCTGTTGGATCCTTTGTCATCCCATAAGCACTTCGAAAGCAGCAGGTCCGCCCACTCCTTATTGAGAAACTTGAAGAGTTCCATGTTTCCTTCAACAGATTCCTTCCTAGCAGAGGCCTTCTCATTCAGCAAACAAAGCATAGTGGAAGAGGTGTGCATAACCTTGAGATTGAATTTGCTGACATTCACCAGCCTCTTGTTTGTGTTGGCCAAGTCCTCATTCAGTTTAGCCACCATATTCTCCAGATTCACAATCTGGAACTTGATTTTTCCAACAAGACCAGTACCCACAACACTTTTAGGGTTTTCCGTCATAGTGTTAGGGGCAAAATCTTCCTTGTCCACTTCAGCCATAGTGTCTTGGTTATCATTTTTCCCACTTTATGATCAGTATCTGTCTGGTTATCATCCCTGTTGGGAGACTCAATTGAGACATCCTCTTTATCGAACAACTCCTTCATAGCCCGCTTCCCTTTCTCCTTGGTAAGCCAAGAGGATCGGCGGGTACTAGTGGGCTGGGGGTCAGCATTCTGGGGGCAGTCTAGGTTGATGTAAAATTTCTTGCACTTTTTGGAAGGTTGGGGAGAGTCATCAAGGGTTAGGTCATGCTTGCTACCCACACACAAAGCAGGGGTAGGGTAGATTTTAGAATAATTAGGGTTGGTCACAGGGGTAGAGCCTCTGATAGAACCAGAAGGTGAAGGAATGCCCTGGTTGAGGGAGACCAAGGGTGACATGTTTTGCTGGGAAATTTGGGTAATTTCCATAATGGGCGGAGGGCATAGAGCACGGTGGAAGTGGTAAATTCTTAAAATAAGCCCCTGGTGGAGGTAAATGGTTTTTTTACAAAGAGAGATTTCCTCATTCACGGCGGCCACAGTATTTTCCAAGAAATGCAGAAGATAAAAAGGCATGGAAATTAATAGCTTATGCCTAAGATGATTAAGAAAAGGGAGGTGATAATTTTAGAACGTACCAAATCAACCCTCCAAGGTGAGATATTTCATAACAAGCTTGCACATCTTCTGCCAGAACTCCGGAAGGTCAGCCGTGCTATAACCGCCATTTTAGACACCAATTTGTCGTCATTGGAAAAAAATTGGTCGAGCTCTATTTTAGCCTAGGTTTTGGTGGTTTTCTTCCACTTCCTACCTATGGTGGCCATACCCATGGCGTTACCAATAACCTCCTCATTGATCTCAAATGTGATACCATTAATGGTGACCCTTCTCTCATTCCAACTTTTGTCAAACTATCGTGAAATCATCTCATCGTGCCCATCCAATCATTTCATGAAGGTAAGAATCCCTCCTTCCTTACAGAAATACATCACCATCGGGTTCGAGGAGAACCCTCCCCAATCTTGTCTAGTTTAATCCTATGACGATCCCCTCCCATATTAGTAGAGTTTTTAGACACAACCCTTACCCAAGAATTTCACACCTAGCAAGAGAAAAAACCCTTCAAAGCACAATACCACCAAAAACCAGAGCACAAAAACAAACCAGAACCATTGTGTGAAATGGCAAAAATGAGGTAATAACTTGGCCTTAAACATTTGTCATTTTGCATACAAAAACTGCAATAATAATTGCCTTTAGGCACAAAAAACATCGCCAAGGGCACCACAAAGGTTAACATGTGGGAGCGGGGTTGTATCCCATAATTACCATCAAAGTAATCTTCGTCATATCTTTTATTAATCTCCTTAAATCACAAATGTATCAGATACCACTTAAAGACATAATGGCACTTTCTGAGGGGAGTGATGCAAGCAGGCCATGTCCACCACCAAAAAGAATTGGGGAGCCTACATTCGGAAGCCACGTGGCCTTTCCAAATGTGACAAATAGCCAAGCTATAATGGATATTGGTTTGAGGTCTGCCTTTTAGGGCCTGAATTAGACTTTGATTTTCTAACATTTTGGTTGTTGTTGTTGGCATCGCTCATTTCCCGCATAAGCAAGTCCTGAGTATTTTTGGGCAACTCAGTAGCAGCATGCCAACATCGTAAGCCATCTGTCTGCAGACTTGCAGCCGCCATGGAATCAACAAAAAAATTACCTTCCCTATAAATGTGTTTTAGGGTGGTCTCCCTAAAGCGGCCAAGAAGACCTCTTATATCTGACAAGATAGGGTCAACTCTCCACCCGGCCATAGAACAACCACCACCAGCATCAACAATAACCTTATAATCCCCCTCGACCTCAATCCAAGAGAAACCCATGTTAAGGGAAAAATTCAATCCCCACAAGAGCACCATAGCCTCTACTTGGTTAACTGAGTGCTCAATGAGGGGACCAGCATAAATGGCCACCATTCTCCCCCATTTATCTCATATGATTCCCCCTCCCACTTGAAGCCCGCCCTAGGCAGCCCCATCAAAGTTAAGTTTGTGCCAGTAGGCCTGAGGGGGGATCCAAATAGTCACCTTTCTGGCTCTTAGTTTAGAGTTGTCAAATCTGGCAAACCCCTTTCCCAATCCCCAATCCTTAGCAATCTTCCAATCAAAGTCAGTAGGAGGGAAATTAGGGCTTTTCCAGATTCCCACCATCAGGTTTTCCTATAAAATTTTATAGCCGAGATTAAAAAAAAAACATCCTTTGTAGTGAGTTTAGTATCTCTAAATATGTTTTTATTGCGTTCCTTCCAAATTACCCAGCAGAATATTGGGGGAATTTGGTTCCATAAGAGTTTTATTAGCGGGTGTTGTGAGGGCGAGTGCCATTCAAGAAGTATATCTTGGATGTTGTAGTTTGAAGCCCATGGGAGGTTGAGTCTAGAGAGGATCTCCTACTAGATCCCAAGAGTGAACTCATAGTGAAACATGATATGGTTAGAGCTTTCCTCAGCTTTCCTGCAAAGGAAGCATCTATTAGCAAGGCTAAACCCTCATTTGACAAGATTTTCAAGAGTGAGGATTTTCCCATGGACTATTGTCCACTAGAAAAAGTTAACTTTAGGGATTAATTGTGGCTTCCAAACCTTCCACAAAAAATAAATGTCAGCATTGTCATTGATAAGTAGACCATAGGCCAATTTGACAGAGAACCCGCCATGTTGAGTGTGTCTCCAATGCAATCTATCAGGCCAGTATATTATAGGGATGCAGACCGAAAGAAGCAAATCATTGAGTTTAGTTGCAAGGATGGTTAGGTCTGGTCTATTCTGAAGATGAGGGAGAAGGTCAATCTACTTACCATTAGAGATAAATTTGGAGACCAACGGCCCAACACCAAGGTTCAAAATGTTCCTCAGCTAGGAGAAATGAGAGTTCCCGAGGATGGTGTCTGGTAGCTATGGGTCATCCTAGAATCTGATATCCAAACCATTACCCAATGTCCAGATGGTCCCCTTTTCTAATATAATTCTGCATTTGAGGATACTATTCTAGATTTTGGAGACCCCCGGGTGGCCCTACACCATGAAGAGTTTATAGTAGCAACCCCCATCCAGATACTTAGCTTTCATGATTCTACACCAATTAGAAGTTCCCCGCACCATGGTCCAAGCCATTTTAGAAAGCAGAGCTCTATTAAGGTTGCAAATTTTCCTTAAACACAGGCCCCCCAAGGCTTTGGGAACACAAAATTTATCCCAATGGACCAACGGGAGGTGTTTCTTTTCCTCATACCCTGACCAAAGGAAGGTACGTTGAATTTTTTCAAGCTTGTCAGCCATGAAACTAGAGATTTTAAATATAGACAAAAAAATAAACTGCAATTCCTTGTAGGGAAGTAGCAAGGAGTTGAAGCTTACCAGCATTACTAAGGAGTTTACCTTTCCATCTTGGTAGTTTCCTTTGGGTCCTTTCAAGGATAGAATTCCAGAATTCATTATTCACATCTTTGAGAGTCAATGGAAGGCCAAGATAGGTAGCAGGAAGTTTGTTGGCCTGGCATCCCAGTATCTTCAATATTTTTTTTTGAACCGGGTACTCAGTGTTGAAGAAGAACATTCGGCTTTTGTGATAGTTGATGTGTTGCCCTGAAGTGGTAGCGTAATTTTCTAGCAGTCGCTTCCACATTTCAGCTTCCCTAACCGAGGAGGCTCCAAAGAAGAAGGTGTCATCAATGAAAATTTGCAAGATCATAGGTTGCAGAGTAGTGGTCGGCTTGATCCTTGTAATCACTCTAGAATGGGCCATCACCATCATATTACAACCAAGAACCTCTGTAAGGAGGATAAAGAAGTAGGAGACAAGGGGTCCCCTTGGCAAAGACCTTTTCCTGGGTGAAATTTAGCACCAATTTTACCATTAAATAACACAGAGAATCTCACAGTCTCAAAGCAAATCTTAATGAGGTCGATAAATTGCTCTGAGAAACCAAAAGCAGACAGGACTTTGTAGAGGAAAGTCCAATTGACTTTATCATAGGCTTTAGAAACATGCAGCTTGAGGGCCATGCCAGGGACCCTACTATGGTCAATGGAGTGAATAATTTCATGAGTAGTGATGGAAGCATCCATAATTTGTCGACCGGGGACAAATCATTTCTGATTTGGGCTGATAATTTTGTCGAGCAGAGGTTTGATTTGATTACCCATAATTTTAGAGAAGACTTTACATAGAGTATTGCAAAGGCTAATAGGTCTAAAGTCATCCATGATTTTGGGATCCGCACAATCGGGGACCAACACAATATAAGTGTCATTAAGTTGCTTAAGGATTTTTTTACATCTGATTAAATCTCGAGCAGCATGGATGACATCATAACCAATAATATCCTAATAATCTTGAAAGAAGGCAGGGCGAAACCCGTCCGAACTAGGGGCTTTGAAGGATCCCATGGAGTAGATCGCCCTTCGAACCTCCTCATTAGTGACCCTAGATAAGAGAAAATTATTGTCTTCAGACGTGATAGTCCTGGGTAGTTGAGCAATGAGATGGTCCTGGAGGCTAACAGAGTCCCCAGAAGGAGCATTGGTGAAAGCTCTGGAGAAATAATCAGTGGCTAGACCTCCAAGTAGAATAGTGTCCAAGGTGGAAGAAAGGAAAACATGGTCCAGGCGGACCTATATGAGATGACTACCTTTCATGTTGTTACTCCAAGTGTAGGGATTTCCTCTTAGCTCAACATCATAAAGACCACACTCTCCCACAAAGTTAGCCAGGTCTCCCATAATGTCAGTGTAGTCCAAATTGCTTCTGCACTTCTCAGAAGCAAATAAAGGAGAGTTAAAATATCCCACCACCATAAGCCTAGAATCTTGGAGACTCGAGAAAGATAACTTTAGCTCTTCCCAAACCCCCCTTATCGCATGTTGGGTATTAGGAGCATAAATGTTAAAATAGAGCCAAGCCTCCTTCGAGGAGGTGAAGGCCACTGCCAGGTGGTGGTGAGAAAAATGGTGGGCATCACCCCTGACCTTGGAATGATTCCATAGGGTGGCTATACCTCCCGAAGCACCTTGAGCCTCAGACTAGAGAAAATTGGCCCCAGGCCATAGCCTTTCCACCAACTCCCTAAAGTTATCATAAGGCATTTTAACCTCTTGAATTAAAAGAATGTCAACTTTGTAATAAAAAATGTACTGCTTGATAGCAAGTTGTTTATGGGGGTTATTGAGCCCCCTAATATTCCAAGATAAAACAATCATTTCTTACCTTTTTGGTTGAGGTCCAAGGTTTGTTGCCTTCCTACAACAATCTCCTTTATTGTGCTCCTTTGTCTTCTAGCTTTGTTTGTCGGCCACCCCGGTTTGGTGTCCACCCCCACATCAATTTTTTTTGGTCGTTTCTTTTTTTGTTGAGTTATAAAAATAACACATTATTATTATTTCAACTACAACTTATATTCAACTTTAAATGGTCATAAAATATTTTGACAATCCCTCGCATTTCATGAGAAAATATAAGGTATTTCTTAGTTGTACACATAAAAATAGGGTGCTAGCAAGAAGTTGAGTCCACTTTTTGGGCAAAAAGTGGAAGTGTTTTTCTTGTTTTTCAAATTTTATGTCAACTGATGTCAAAATTTGAAGCACTTAGAGATTGAATCTCAAAAAAATTCCACTAATAGAAAATGTAATACTCAGAGTCTATTTTTCAAATATGTAATTTATTTGAATACCCACATGGTAGAAAATATATTTAGTAGGCATGTTTAAAAACCTCTTTTTCAAAATGTCTGTTTCAGGACCATACCCCGCATGTGTATGACCACCATATTTTGAAGTAAATAAATGAATGAATGGTGTGGATTGCGTGGCGTAAGTGCTTCTTGGAGCCGAGGTTGAAGAAGTGCTTGAGCATCCATAAGAAGGGTAGGGGATCGGTGAATCTCTTCAGGCTTAAATTGGTGGCCACTTCAAATGCCTCTACAAATTTTGAAAGGGGAAGAGAAATGTGGAGGCAGGCGGGGTCCATACCAAAAGCCACCTTGCATACGCTGTCAAAGGAAAAATTCTTGAAGATGTCCTACATGTCAAGGCGAGAAGATGTTGTGAGGAGAGGGAGGAAGTGAAGGGTGATCTTGCACTGCACACTCTCTGCAATGAACTCACGCAAAGAGTTGGTACTGAACTCGTAACTTGCTACTTGCCTCTGTAATTTCCAGGGCGCGCCGCCCTTGTTGAACATTCCAGTGCTGAGAAAATATTGGAGGAGGAGCCTGGAATAGTCATCCATTGGATAATTGTCAAAATGGGTCTTGAGCATGTCCTCCACATTGCCTGGATCAGCCGTGATGACCACCTCTATTCCTGGGCACCTAAAAGTAATGGTGTTGGAGGGGGTGTGTTGGAGAAGCTCCATTAGCCACTCCGAGAGCCGACTTCTATTGTTCAAGAAAGTGAACAATGAACCCACAACTAGATAAGACATAGGGACACTATTGTCACCTCTACGGCTTATCAGCACATAGATCATATAGCCAATAATTAAGGCAAGGGCTAGAAAGATTAAAAGACTCGGCATGCCAATAAATAATGGAGAAACACTCTTCATTTTTTGAGTTTGGTGAATGATAATCTACCTCCGCTTACTTATAGCCCCATAGCTCTTCAAAGAGGAAAGGGCAATAGATAATCTTGAGGGGGAGAGGATTAGGCATTGTAGCTGCATATACATAGATATACCGCATATCGTACCCGCTAGAGACATACCTGTCGTGAGCCTATTGTGCGTAACTAGAAAATAATACAGGTTAAAATTAGTAGTTACATATGTCTCTCTATAGCTAGACTGGCATATTTATATTATGAAAAATTAATAGAAATATCGTTAGCATGCATATCTTTAAAGGATTATTAGATTATCGATAGGTAAGTACGTTAAAGATATCAGATCTTTTTATTATTAAGATAATTATATTACTATATTCTAATTAATATTAGATTATTTCTAATATAATATATTAAATTTTTGATAGAAAGTAGTAGCAAGAGGGTGTTGGCCCGTGGTACGAATCACAGCTCACTAGATATGCATTAACAACATATTAACTATATGTAGCGTACAAGGCATAACAGAGCAGAAAGCAACCTACCCCTATCAAAAACTATCTTAATAAAAACATAGCACCACCACCATTTATCAAACCTAGACTTAGTAGAGTTCAAAAATAAAGTACATATCAAAAAAGTAATTGTTCATATCATGCCACGCAGGGCTAAAAAAAACCAACATAGTCTTAGTCCGAAGGCTATAGCAAGGAAAATAAAAATAGCCTCAGGGACTAGCATAGTTATCCATATAGAAACTCGTAAAACCAACTAGTTGCCTTTCCACAACATAGAAATAAGTCTTCCCATTCTTCCTAGAGGAACTTGAATAGGTCCCAGTGATTAGCTTCCTCAACAATTTGACTACCAAACTCCTTCCCATGGAGCAGACACAGGGTGGTAGTGGACACATGCATGACTTTAAGCACAAATTTGCTAACATCATTGATGCGTTTGTTTGTCCCCTCCATTTCCTCTTTCAGTTGGGACACAGTTTTTTCCAAATAGTGATTTAGTGTTTGAACTTACCCACCACACCTCCAGAGCCAACACCGCACTTCTTGATTTCTTCCACATCATCATTGCTCAGATTCAGTTTAGTAACATTACCCTTTTTGCTGCCCGACTACCCCGAGACCTCCTCATTTTTCAACAAATTATTGATGATCTTTTTCCCCTTTCTTTTGCCAACCTATTAGAGTGGCAGGTTGACAACATAATATATTAATTTATTGCTAATATATGAATACATTGTTATGTTTAATTATATTTTTGTTATTATATTACATTATGATAAAAATATATTAAAATTATATTATTATTATATTGTACACTTATATTTTTATTATTATTCTTAATAAAAGGATTAATTTTATTAACGAATATTCGTAATTAATAATATTATTTTAATTATAATATTATACTACTATTTATGTATATTATAAAATTAAAATATCATAGAAATATTTTTCTTTTAGATTTTATTTTTTAATAATGTCAACATATTAATCTTATTATAAAATTAATATAAAATGTAACAAATTATAATTTTTCAATTTTCATGCATTCAAGTGCCACAAACGTGTCAAATTAAATGCTTATAAGTTTCATTGACGAATGTATTTGCATCCATATATGGGTATAAATTATGCCTTTAACGTAATTATGAAGGCACTAACTTTAATATATTATTATAATGTTATGTTTTATACTCATATTAAACTCTTAATAAAAATAAATAAATATTTTTAATTAATATTAATTAATTAAATACACCACCTCCAATCAATTATATTCTTAGAATACAAATAACTATAGATCAAATCTAAAAACATAATAAGTCATGTGATATAGAAAAAAAATATTAGCATCATTTGATTAGGAAAAAAACTATTGAAAACAAGGTGAAGTTAAACTACAATATTAACTTATTAAGGTGTTTGCAAATCTGAAAATTAGATTACCAAAATGAGTTTATGTGTGTTGCACATTCTCCAATAAGATAAAAATTATAAAACCAAAAGAGAAACCAGATTTACCTGGAGTAAATATCTTTACTCCTTAGCAATGTTACACATTCCTAATCTCAATGGTATGGGTAGCATCATTCGCATAAGCCCATTAACAAATTTATTGTTAGGATTATGTGACATACAAGTTGGTAATTGTGTGGCTCTTGGTAGATTGGGTAGAATCGTTTGTTGTCAAAGCATTATCTGTGTATGTTGCAAGTATCCTATATTAAGGTTACATAAAGGTTGCCCGCCCCACCATTTTTGTTATTGCAATAAAGATTCAAGGTAGCTACTTGTATTGGTTTTGGATTTGTAATTGATACTATTAATATGGCTAGGCTCCATGAGGGGGTGTCTTGGATGTCCCATAGTTTCCTTATGTTGTTAAAGGTTGATTGAATATGGTGAATTGTTTTCAAAGGAATTTAAGAAAGGAGCATTAGAAGATAATGGATCCTAGGGATATCTTGTCATTGAATCCATGTTATTCACTAATCTAAGTAGTACTTGGATATCCTCATCCTCCAGTGCTTTAAATTATTTTCATTCATATCTATCTAAAATTATTGTCACCCATTTGCACTTGTAGTATCATTTCTTATAGCAATAATGTGGACAATAATTTGCTAGAGTTACTTCTACATCTTCTTATGTCTTTCTATCATGTAGGGTATCTATTTGGGTTTCCATGTGGTTGGTAATTCCCTACTTCATGTCCTTTAGTAGGATACTAAGCTCCATACATGAGACACTGACAATGATTTTCTTAGTCATTGCTCTCAAGCTCTATGTCTTCTTCATCATGGCACTGAATAGTTTCTACATAGTTGGAAAACATCATCCCATGGGAGTATGTCTCTTATTCCTATTAAAATGTATAGAGCATCTAATTATTACTCATTAAGTCCTCATAACCTTAAAATTAATTTTAAGGAATCTCAAGTGAGCCAATTTTGTTTGTACAATCTTTTTATACGTAGCCTTCTAACTTAGTTCATCTTATTTTTTAGAGATTCTAAAGATATCATCTCTTATCATGTCCCCTCCCCTACAATAATCAGTATACTTTTAAAAAAATATTTTGTAGCATCCCAATCACATTTATTGCATTTTTTTAATTCCTGTGAACCATGTCTTAAGGTAGAGTCCTTCAATGTGGTTGGAATTTATTTTATTCTATGTGCATCTATAGTGTAATCATAAATTCAAAAAAGAACATACAATTCAAATAGGAATGTGTCTAGATCCTCCTGTTGGAATTGTTGTTGTCTGAGGTGTTGACATTCATGTTTTTTCATTGATGTCAACATGTGTTTCAGTTGGATGCATTAGAAGTTCAAAAATACTTGTTATCACAGGTACAGGCAAGATTGACAGATGTATACAGACAGTGTATGGCATGTGAAAATATGCGAGCATGGATATACTGTATGTCTAAGGTAACTAGATCCTATGTTTCTATTTGCATACGTTATAGTTGTTTTGGTGATGACTTGTTACAATGTAGTGATAGAAGATTATGACAAAGATGGTCTCTAATTTTTAGGATAACTTGGATGTGAGCATAAGTTATGACATTCAAGCTTAAGGCATGATAGAAGAAACATGGGTGAACATTATTTTTTATTCTTGGGTTGTTGGATTCTTGATGATGGAAGTTGATGTGTGTGAACTAGAGAAGGCCTATTTGGGGTCAACCACTAAGATGTAATGTGCTTTATGATTGGCGAGCATGAATTATGGATCTTGGCACATAACTGATGATTTGTATTTGTTAAATACTTGTGTAAGGTATCATGTGTATCTTAGCAAGGGTCTATGTAATTGTTTGTGCATTGGGTAAGTCTTAATAGACCGACCTAATTGCTTATTGTAACTTGTATAAAGGAAAGAAGTATCTGTGACTCCAATGCAAAGGAGTGAAAGACAGTGAGTACTGAAGAGGTAATCTCGAAAGAAAAGGTGCCACTAGGAAGCCGAGATGATGCTCAAAGGAGTAGACACAAGGATTCTGAAATGGAATCCCCAATGCAAGTGGTATGACAGGTGTGCTGACACTATCATGAGAGAGGAGATGAGTTTCCTCTATAGAATCCTCAACAACTGCACCTGGTGGCTCAATGAATGGAGCTAGAGGGTCTGGCAGTGCTAAAGAAGAGTCCTGCTGAAGAGAAAAAACCTCAACAAGATGTGGTGTGGCAGTCACAGCAGTGGTCTCAGGAACAACACAGAGGTTTAAGTGACCTAACTGCACCACATGATGCTCTCACGGAAGAGGAGAGTTGAGCTCTGATAATGGAGATGGTGGACCAAAATGTGTGAAGGTGTAGAGATGGGTGGAATGATCAACTATCCCTGTAGCAACAATGCCACCTATCACACTATCCCGAATGAAGACTAAATCTGGCGTGAACTCAACTGTCTTCCCTGATCCACTGTGTGTAATCTGATAAATCAAGAGAAGGTTTGCAGATAGAGATGGGACATACAAGACATCATTGAATGTGCTATCCTAAATGCGTACAGAACCTTTCCTGCAAACTGGCATAATAGTTTATTCCCCATGAGAATGTGAGGAATAGGAGAGGTCTCAATAGAAGAGAAGATCTCCAAAGAAGATGCCATATGGTGAGAAGCACCTGAATCAAGTATCCAAGGGACCTGTGAAGGGGATGCAATGGAAGCCTGTAATGCATGACCCTATCCAGAATATTGTCCAGATGTCGAAGATGAGGTAGAAAATTGAAAATTTGACCCTTGTGAGGTGGAAGAGGATGGAGAGGAAATAGTGCTCTTCAGAAGGAGAGCTTGAAAATCTACAATCTGTTTCTCATAGCCATCAAATCTCTTCTAAAAACACTGTGACTCATCATGGGGCCCCTTCTGACAATAGGAACAAGTAGGGTTCTGAGTCTTCTGTTTCTCCTTCTTAGAAGAAGATGGTGTGCCAGTAGAGTGTTGAGAAGAGGAATCAGATATC
>MU223073.1:4948550-4962519 GCA_018584345.1 Thuja plicata | reverse complement strand
GGCTTCCATGTGTGGTAGTTATGTGGAGTCAGAATGACAATGGATGTGTCTGACATTGAGAGAATAAGACGGAAGTAGAAGGGTCTCTCTGAATTGAAAATGTAGAAAGAAATATGCACCCCCCACAAACTATCAAACTAACTCCCGTACATGATAAAATGAAGCAAAAAACACAAAGAACAAGAAAAAACCTAAGGTCCAAATGCAGAGAAGGAGGAAAAAAAATCCTCAACTTTGACACCAAAATTAGGAGCTCAAATGGTGGAACCAGTGATCAAGACCAATATCAACACGTCTATCTTGGAAACACCTTTTCGGTGATATTTTGTTTTTTGAAAACGGACACCGTATGCTCAAGTTATGGCCAAAAAACCAAGTGCCCCTCCAAAAACCAACTCTCTGAAAAAAAAAACTAGACACTGGATAAAATTTGATGTTCAAATGCCCGTCACCGTCCACTGGAAAGAAATTGACGGTCGTCGAGGCTGTCGCCGAAAAAAATTTCCGGTCACCGAAAAATGCCAACAGCCGCCAGAAAAATTCAAATTGCGCCAGAAAAAAAATTGTCGGGAGGGCTGACATTAGGGTGATGTCAGCACCATCACTTGCAGGCTTTGGTGGCGGGCCGGTGGTGGGCTGGTGGTGATCGATGGTGGCAGCCACTCCTGGGCGGTGGCACAGGGGTGGATGGCGCCACTGGTGGCGCAGACAGCTCCGCTGGTGGCCGCGGGGCTGGAGGGTGGTGCACCAGCGGGAGGCCGGGCGACGGTGGTGCCAAGGTGGTGTCGGGGTGGCACGTTGGCAATGCACTTCGGCAGCCAAAAAAAAATGTTAAAAATGCATTTTGTTTTTTATTTTTTTTCGAAAATCATGCCCGTACGGCCTGGGAGGCTAAAAAATTTTCCTAAGGTCACTGTGACCAAAATGGTCAAACCTTATAGGTATTTTGACTCTCCCGGGCCTTCTGAACGCTATGGTGGAGTTTGTTTTTGCTCAAACAACTCCAGAAAATAGTGCCTCCTTCAAAGTGACAGAAAAACCCCAGGGAAGCTATGGCTGACGTCTTTGAATCGTGGCTTCAAAAAACCTTCAAACCAGGCAGCGATAGGGTGGCTCTGATACCATGTAGAAGTTGAGAAATCCAACTTCACAGCTCACCAAGAACACCTGCATGCAAATACCTAATGCTAAATGGAAACCATAGAGAGACAGAAGCCTTGGAAAAATCTCACTGGAGTGAGAGCAAAATTATATTTCCCAAAAAAGTGAATCACAACAATTACAAGCATCCAACCTTAAAGGTGAATGAAACCCTAAAAAGGGAAAAGGCTAACCTAAGAGAAAGCTTAAGTGAAAAATAAAGTACGACTAACTTAATAATTAATATCAACATGATATAATTAATAAGTGAGGAAAACTATATACTCTAACAGTATTTTGATGTGTAATGACATGGATTAGATGTATTGGATGTTGCGAGCATGTGGATCTGAGTTTTGCTCGATGTAGAGAAGTTATTAATTTTGTAATGCACTTCATTGGAAGTGTATAGGAAAAGAAATTTTTTATCAACCAGTTCACTGTTATAAGTATACTTTTATACTTCTCTTTAGACAGTGGATCCAGAATGTGGGTTTAACCTTCAGAATGTGGATTTAACCTTCACTTTCGGCAGTGTGCTTGGGCAGTGAGCTCATCATTTCCTTCAACTCCTAATAGGTTTAAGAAGAATCCTAATAGGCTATGTCCTTTAACAAGGACTCTGTACTAGATGTAATAATCAGCTCCAAATAGGGCTAGATCCCCTAACAGCGATACAATATTTCTAGTGCATTATTTGTGGGTGTTAATTCCCACGAGATTTTTTCCCTTAACATGGTTTTTCTCGATAACAAATCATGGTGTTATGACTTATCTTCTTTGTGTGTATATTCTTATTATTTATGCTATTGCATGGTTAAGTTTCAAATGGTATAGATTAGTTAAAAGTATTGCAACACCGATTCATCGCTCCCCTCTCTCAGTGCTTATTGATCCTAACAATTGGAATCAAAGCTTGAGGTCCTTAGAGAGAAATCCTAACATCTTAAGGGAGATCTAGATGGATTCAAGAAATTTGGAAGAAACTTTTGAAGCAACACTTGAGAGCTAGATAAGCCTAATGATGATAATGTGGAATTTAAATTCAAACTGAGAAGATCTGAAGATTATATCAAGAGGCTTAAGGAGCAACTTGGACTTTCAAGGAACAAAAAGTAGGAACTTATTGAGAAGACAAAGGAACCTAAGAATGATTCATCTGATCTGATTGAAAAAATTGAACACGAAAAGGAAGCACTGATGCATGAATGTGAAGTCACTACTTTTCAATTGGCTAAGGAAATCGAGAAAGAGAAATAAGACAAGAGAATACATGAAGAGACCTTGAAGAGTATAAATGTTCAAATGGTAAAAATGCAGCTAGAAATCAATGATGTCAAAGCCAGGTATCAAGAATTGGAGAAGTACAATATCATCATTAAGGGAGAACTTGTTGAGGAAAAGAATCACATACATAAACTTCATGCGAGCAGCAACAAGATTGATGAACAACTTGAAGAAAAATAGCCTAAAGGTGACAGGATTGGAGTTGGCTTTGATGAAGGTGAATGTTCTATATCTCAAGAAAGAAAATTTGAAAGCAAAAAAAATGTGGAACCTAATGTGAAAAATAGACCTTTTATAGGAAGATATTTTGGATGCAAAAAAATTGGTCACATGAAGAGGGATTGAAGAGGTAAGACTCCTTATAATTCCTTTACTGGTTATTTTTTCAATTGTTGTGAATATGGGCACAAGAAGGAAGAATGTAGAAAACTCAAGATCAATCATCAAAGAAGAAATATTACATCAGTGAGGAAAGAGAAGCTAAGATCACCTATTATTTGTGCAAAAACTTTAGGCACATTGCAAGAAATTGTAGATTGCAGGTTAATCATAATATAACACCGCCTACATGTTATAAATACAATAACCAAGGGCACATAGTAAAGTTATGTAGATATAATGGACCACTTAGCAACAAGAAACTGCCTACAGTGATAAAGGGGAACATTGGTGATGTTGGTAAGATTATGACTGAGTATATATGATGCAGGAGCATCCTCGGGTAGTTGACAATCCTGCATGTTGGTGTGTTTTGATCTTAGTTGGATCAGTGTTGCTCAGTTAAGGTGGTGTTTCTCGGACACTGTTAAGTGTAGTTTTGGCCGAGGAGCTCATTCTCTGAAGGGCTCAACACATTTTTGTGCTCACCTTCTATGTTTCTTGGCATGTGTTGGCTGAGGAGCTTAGCATCTTCTGGTGCTTGACAATTTTATTAATGCTCAGCCGTGTGGCTTGCCGACCTATGCTCTTCGGATCTAGGAGGCCAACTTGATCGATGTAGTGAGTGATCATGATGTGGATCAATCATGGGGATGTGTGTAGACCTATTTGGATTTTGGATCTTTATCCTATGCAGATTTAGTGGGTTAGAATGGTTGGCTGGGTCATTTATGTTTGTTTGCGAGCTGACTTGTGGCTTGAATATGTAATTAATGTAAGGGTTTATTTTGCAACGAGATGACTTGTGGTTGTGCTAGTAGTTAAGGAGAGAATGGGGTATAATTGTAGGAACAGATTGTAAGCATGGAGTACCAGAGGTTGAAATTGGAATCTAGAGTTGGGAGTTTGTGAGCAGAGCTAGAGTTTAGGCTTAGGAACAAGAAGATTGCTTGGAGGCCCGTGTGCACAAGTTTAGATCTTGTTGGATGTTTCTATTAGATTTATGTAGCTTGATGTTGTAGATCTGACTAGCTAGGGTTGAGGTTGAGTTGGATATTGAGAGATCTTGCAGAAGTGTTATTTTCTTTGTAATTGGTCATAACTGGGAAGGCCTTACATCCCTGCACATTGCATGTAATTAGTTGTTTTACAAATCAAATTTCATATTTTTGTTATTGTTGTTGTTGTACTTGTTGTTGTATTATGTTTCCATTGTGTTTCTTTGGTTGCATCAAGTTTTGGACTGTCCATTCTTAGATTCTCCTTCTCCTCGTTGCATTAATATAGATGAGTTCAATAAAAAATTTACAAAAGAAGGAAACAAGAACATTGATAAGGTATGGAAAGTAAAGAATCTAAGTGATTCTAAGGATCGGGGAGAGTCAATAGATGATACTGGATCTTTTCCTGATGTTACTATTGCCACATCAGCCTAAATGGCCAAGCATGGCCTTAGGGGGACCTTTGGAGAAATATAATAGTCTATTATCCAGCCCTTGATTTATAGATTTAGATGATAAATGAGGTTAGATAGTGGTAAAAGAATATGTATGGAAGTTGCATACTTGGTCACAAGGTCTGAAAGGTAACACAGTTTGATCACTTGTAACTTCATGGTTCACTAGGAATGAAATAGATTTTTGAAATGTATTGAAAATGCATCAGAAGTACACTATGAGCTTAGGTACAGGATATAAGGGATATACAAATAGACATATGGTAGACATGTCATTATACACACTAATTTTTTTAAAAAAAATAATCTTAAAAGCTCATAATATTTATATAATGGTGATATTTCATTATCTGCAAATTAAACATTCCTTATTGTTGTGGTGAGAACGTTGCTCGAATTACAGGTATGCTGAAGGAGTTTTTGTCTTTCTTTCTTAAGTTCTTTATATTTTCTTCAACATGCATTGCCATTTATTATTTTTAGTGGAGAGTAGTAGATCATGCATATTCTAACTAATATCACTGGAATTAACCATGACATAGTAATCTTTTGGAGAAGTATATATATGTGTTCCCAATGCCCACCATGTTTAAACACAAACTGTATTTGAGAAGCTCGGGAATAAATACTTACTCCATTTCATAATTCTAGTTGAATGGAAATATATTTCTCGAATTTCACATAGAAAACTTTAAATAAATAGGATTATAGGACATACCAAATTTTCCTTTTGTGTGAGCGGCTACTGGCTTGTCATGTGTGTAAGCGGTGTCTGGCCTATCATGAAATCTTGGCATTATGTTTTCATGTTTACTTGATTTTGTGCACAATTCTACATAAATGTTTACACCCATGAGCGGATGCTTATGAACTATTGCCAACTACAAGTAATCTCACGAGACCAAAATTACTTTTAGATTGATCAACTTCAAGATAAACACAGAGGGATCAAAGGCTCAACGGGAGAAACAGTATTTTGGTGCCTTGTGATATCTATGGGTTTATGGTCTTTATTATTACCTTACTACAGTTAATAGTTTTTAAATCTTATTTGTAGGAATCATTATCATTATCAAATTGATGATAAATATTATTTGTAGGAATCATTATCATTATCAAATTGATGAAATTAACACTTGAAATATTTTGCCCTTTTCTGTAATAGATAGTCCCTGCAGATATAGCAACTTTTTCTAAAGCAAGACATCTAAGCATACGCAGCCCGGGTACTCCACCATCTCTCAGTTCAAAGTATTTTTTTTAACGAGAATAAATTGCTTCTATGTCATGGCTATGTATGTCTAATTTTTTGTTTTGTATTATAAAAAAAATAGTAAAAGGGTTCTCTATTTTTTGGTTATGTATTGCATAAATATTTGATATTTTTTTCTTATACATGTATACTAAATGTTAAGTTCACTTATTATATAATTTGTAACCTATAATAATAATTAAGGTTTCCACATAAGATTATAGTTATATATTATAATTTATGTCTGCATTTAGAATTTGCAAAAAATCTATAAACTAAAACAAAACTGATATAATAGATTTATTTTATGTCATAGTATTAATTTAGCCAAATGTATAGTATTATTTCTATTTACAAAATATTCTAGATAATGATATTGAAATAATAAAAATATTTAAATGAAATATAAAATTATACATGGAAATATAAACTTTTCTTTTATTTCTATACAAAATGAAATCATAAATTGTTAATGTTAATGATTCTTTATTTTTACCTTACTATAGTAAATAATTCATAAATCTTATTTGCAGGATTCATTATCATTATCAAATTGATGAAATTAACGAAGTATTTTTTTAACAAAAAAAAATTGATGCTGTCATGGCCAGGTTTGCCTGATTTTTTTGTTCTGTATTATAAATAAAAAAGTAAAAGGGTTCACATTTTTTGGTTAAGTATTGCAAATGAATATCTAATATTTTTTTCTTATGTATACTAAATTTTAAGTTCACTTACTATATAATTTGTAATCTTCAAAAGTAATATCATTTTTAAATCACATTAATTTTAAAATTATGTTTTTGGAAAATATAACCTTGATGTGTTATTTCTATAGTAAATTTCTAAATCTTCAAATGTAATATCATTTTTATGACTATTAATATAAATGATAATTACTGCTATGTCATGGCTATGTTTGCTTCAATAATAATAATAGATAAGGATTGTAAATGAAATCTTTGTTTTTTACAAATACATTAGTTTTTTCAATATTGAATCCTATAAAATATTTAGGAAGTAACAACTTTCCCAGATTGATATTCAAATTATGTTTTTGGAAAATATAACATTTGATGAGTTGTTTCAATGGTAAATTTTAGAATCTTCATATGTAATATCATTTTTAAATCACATTAATTTTAAAATTATGTTTTTGGAAAATATAACATTGACGAGTTATTTCCATAGTAAATTCCAGAATCTTCAAATGTAATATCATTTTTAAATCTATCCATTACAAAAAAAATTCAAAGACTATTAATTTTTATTAATTAACAATTTTATTTCTACACATATAAGTATATAATTCAATATGATTTCTATTTCATTGATGTATATCAACAAAGGCATCTATGTATGGAAGGTATTACATTAATTGATGCAGCCAAACCATGGATATACAATCCTAAAAGAAGAAGAACCAACAAGTGGGAGCCAATGGAAAGAGCAGTTATTTTTAAAGTTTTTTCAAAGTTTGTATCCATTCCTCCACGTGGTTCACAAAAATGGACTGAGTTTTGTTTATCAGATTTATTACTATACAAACTATTTCGTGACATATAAAGGGATATTAGTGAGGTCACTAACTCTATAATAGAAAAGTGGGACTCATTCAATTATAATACTTGGCATGTGCAAAGAGAAACAATTATAGAGGAAGATGAAAATAATAATGATTCTGAAATTGAAGAAGATGAAGGTATTGCAGGAAATACTATAGAGCATGAATGGGACATCATATATAGACTTCATAATCATCAAAATATGCACGTTTCAGAAATAGATATGTTTGAAAGAAGAGACATCAATACAAATGTAAATTGCTCTAATGAATATCAGGGTGAAGAGTATACTATTGGAGCAGACACTTTCATTAGTGAGGTCACTAACTCTATAATAGAAAAGTGGGACTCATTCAATTATAATGCTTGGCATGTGCAAAGAGAAACAATTATAGAGGAAGATGAAAATAATAATGATTCTGGAATTGAAGAAGATGAAGGTATTGCAGGAAATACTATAGAGCATGAATGGGACATCATATCTAGACTTCATAATCATCAAAATATGCAAGTTTCAGAAATAGATATGTTCAAAAGATGAAACATCAATACAAATGTAAATTTCTCTAATGAATATCAGGGTGAAGAGTATACTATTGGAGCAAACACTTTCATTAAAAATATGAAGGAACATCGATGTCTCATATATGATGATATTTCACAATGCATCAACTATTCAACCCTCAACAATAAACATCAAAAGGATTTGAACATAATTATGTCACACTACCATAGAAATGAAAATTAAGGGATTTTTTCAATGATAATTCAACGAACAACGGGTATAGGAAAGTCATATCTGATTGGTGTCATCTGTGAAGTCCTTCAAAATGTGGGTGTGTGCACCAAGTTGTGGACCAAAAAGGGGGGTATAAGTGGACACATTATTTTCTGAAATCGGGTAAACCTGAACTTGTAACAGGCGTTTGAGGGCCATGCACTCAAAATAAGATGTGTAAAAAATAAAACTTATAGTACTGTGAATGTAGTTTCTAAAACACTATTTTTTAAAAAAATTGATAAGATTAAGAGGGTCAAACCTCGCGTGCATGAAAACATGTTCCTGATTTTTTTGGAAAAATATAACATAGTTGTTTCCGTGCATGGTACAAACGATATAGTTATATTTTAGAATTTTTTAAATCTCTTTGGTAGGATGATAGGTAAGAGTGAGATCTAGAAGTTGTGTATTTTTCTGTAATTTTTCGATGAGTATTTTTTCTGTGATTTTTTGAAGTGATCGCATCCTGAAAATTTGGTACCTATTCATGCGCTGGGCATAACTTGCATCAAAATAATCGAAGATGAAATTCTTTTTTTTTAAAGTGTATAGAATCAAGTTTAGAACAATAATATGTAATTTATTTTTAATTTGATTAAGCATATCAAAAGTTATTAAAAAAATGGTAGACATATGTCTGTGAGGACAATCAAGACACTGGTAAAGAAAATTAAAGTTTACTATGCTAATGTTGTCCAAAAATAGAGAAATTTATATGGTTGGAAAGCTAAGAAGATGTATGATATTATGGTGAAAATTATAAAGCTGCCCAATTGACAAATTTCAAACTGGATGAAGATAAAGTCAAGAATTCATCTTACAAGATGAAAAAATGTCTAAAAGAACAAAAATGGAGGGAAAATGAGCCTCCAAGCCTTTGGGTTATTTTCCAAAGCTCTTCCCAAGCCATAACCCAATCGGGTTTCTAAATTTCAAATAACCTGATCCGGTTATGAAAAGAAAAAAGTACTTCAAAACCCGATCGGGTTTTTAAGAAGTAAAACTTATGCATTTTATTCTGCATAACCCGATCGGGTTTTGAAGAAACTAAAATAGGCTTTGCTCTGGAAGCCATAACTTCCACATACGGAGTCTGATTGAATCCTTTCAAAAAGCCTAGGAAAGATCTTGAGATGATCTAACACATCATTAACCTATGATCATATTTAGGCATCAACATTTTTTCTATCATCCATTTAAATCAATTAGGGTATAAAATAGGTACTCATTATTGTCCATACATGCAACGTATAGGAAAATCAATATGCTCTCTCTCTCTCTATGATAGAGAGAGAGAGAGAGCATACTGATTTTCCTATACGTTGCAGGTATGTGCAATAATGAGTACCTATTTTATACCTTACTTGATTCAAATGGATGGAAGAAAATATGTTGATGAATAAAGATGATTACATAGGTTAATTATGTGTTAGATCATCTCACGATCTTTCCTATGCTTTTTTAACGGAGTCAATCGGACTCCATATGTGGAAGTTATGGCTTCTAGAGCAAAGCCTATTTTAATTTATTCATAACCCGATCAGGTTGTGGAGAATAAATACATAATTTTTACTTCTTCAAAACCTGATCAACTTATGAAGTACTTTTTGATTTTCAGAACCCGGTTAGGTTATTTTAAATTTAGAAACCCAATCAGGTTCTGAGACTCATTGAGTTTTTTAATAATATTTTCTAGGCTTCGTTACCAAGCCTAGAACAATTTTGAATTTTCAATAACCCGATTGGGTTATATGAAATTTGATTTTTTTTTAAAGATGTGTCCACTTTTTTGGTTCATAGCTTGGTGCACATACCCATGTAGCAATGCCACATCCTTCTCCTATTATTTTACTAGCACCAACAAGAGTTGCAATGTTCAATATTGGAGCTTTTACAATTCATTCAAAATTAACAATCCCAATAAGAGATTTTGCTCAGCTAGAAGGTGTGCGTCTTACAAGTTTCCAAGAAGAAATGACACATATCAAATACATTTTGATTGATGAAATGAGTTTGACTAGCCAGAATATGTTGGAAAACATAGATTCTGGACTAAGGCAAGAATTTCCACAGAGTTCAGATAAAATATTTGCAAGTACATCTTCTATTTATTGAATACCAACTACTATTTAATGTTAGTTCTAATACAATATGTAAGTATTAAATATGATAGAAATAATGTACAACTTTGTAATGTTTAGTTTGTATTACCTTTTAGGTATATCTCTATTTTTTGTTGGAGACTTGGGTCAATTGCCTGCAGTAAACTATAGGCTGGCATATGATAGAAAAAGGTGAGGAAAGTTATTGTGGGAGGAATTAAAAACTATGGTTAATTTAGATAAAAGTTTCAGATGGAGAAAACATTGAACTACAAATATTTTGTCAAGTTCTAACAAATATTAGAGATGCAAACCCAAAATTTAATTGTTACCTGATAAACTATCCTATATCTAGGAGTCAGCCTACAGACATCATCCAGGAGAGAGATGCTCTCCACACTAGATTGTATAGAGATAATGAAGTAATGAGGTGATTACAAAGGTACAAAGGCTCTTCTTATATAGGCAAGATCATATAGGAAACATGGACAAGGTTGAGACAAGTCTCTCAACTTGGAGGAAGGAGAGTTCTGATAGAACTCAACAATATCCTCTAAGATAAGGTGGAGTCCAAGTTGGACTCAATGATATCTATCTATCCAATTAATGAATGTACATAAGTAAACTTAAGTAAAGAGTAAATAGTGCACTATTTACTCCAACACCCCCCTTAAGTGCAACTTAGGGAGTACAACAATGTAGAAGAAAATATTTATGGGTCCTTGTAATAAGGTCATGTTAGGTACCTATGTACAACTAAAATGGGATCTATCATAAATAGAGAAAAAAGAGAAAACCCTATGGGAGAAAACTCCTCTCCAAAAGAGAGAACATGAAGTTTTGAGAAGCCTTCAAAATGATGTCCTGGAATCATGAACATGAAAATCATTGGAGAACAAAGAATCTATAGACTACTATCGATGACTGATATTGTGATATATCTGATGATCTCCTTTGAAGAAGATGATGACCAGGAAGACAACAATCTGTATGAGCGCTCCAAATTACACTTCTCGAACATTGATCAGATGGAAATAATGGCAGTAGCCTCTCTCAATCAAAGATACAGACGACACAAGAATCTACATGAGTGACCTTCACTACACAACCAATGATGTTGTTGGAGTGATACCATTTTCACTTCTCAATCAAGTTGAAAATGCAGCTGCAATAGTCTTAAAAGGAATCCAAGATTGTTTCAGCACACCTCACGCAAAACCGAGGAGCCTCCACAAAACTGGAATGCAAGAGTGTCTCAATACACTTCAAGAAAAACCAAGGAAGCATTATCATGAACAATATGATACCCCCCCATAATGATGACTTGGGTGAGGCATAAGAGATCCATTGAAATAATGTGTCACCATATTATGCATAAAGGATCAAATATGTATAACCTTAAAAGGAATCCAAGATATTGAAATAATGTGTCACCATGTTATGCAATAGTCTTAAAAGGAATCCAAGATTGTTTCAGCACACCTCCGCAAAACCGAGGAGCCTCCACAAAACTGGAATGCAAGAGTGTCTCAATACACTTCAAGAAAAACCAAGGAAGCATTAGCATGAACAGTATGATACCCCCCCATAATGATGACTTGGGTGAGGCATAAGAGATCCATTGAAATAATGTGTCACCATGTTATGCATAAAGGATCAAATATGTATCTACAACTGTGAAAAGGGTGTGTGCGGTTAAACTACACATTCGCATGAAGCAAGAATATCAGTGATTTTTTTGTTGTCATGGATGAAACCTCCCTTTGACAAAGTTGTGATTGGAAAAAAAAGGCTCTACACAAACCCCCATGGAACTTTACAATTTAGTGCGAGTACAATAATATGGCACATCATGTGTGCAAAAAGTCCCCAAAAGACATGGATGGACACTACTTCTAATGTGTCTACAAGTAGTGCTTAGAAAGGATGTTCAACTGAAACAAAGGACAAAAACTCAAGAAAATCTTGAAAAAGTGCACCCATGAGTAGTACATAAAAATCACCTGTGTGATGATGCTTTGTTTGCCAAAACTTGACTTCTGATGTCCAATTTATGGCCAGTTGAAGAGATTTTCCTATTAGAGCTGAAAGGTAAAAAAACATTAACCCGCCCCTCTTATGTACCCATAGGTATGGGTTTGGTCCTCCATGGGACCATCATCTCAACATGTCAGAAAAGAGTGTCACCTCTCATGATGGAAAGGGCCCAAGAGGAGCTGATCTAATCTCTGGTGGTAAGAGGGGATGAGATGGAAAGGTCTCATGATAGTACCACAAGCTACCCCTCCATGCATAAAACCACCATGAGCCATCCAATTCAAAAGTGTAATATTGTGAGAAATGATGCAAATCCACACACAAGTGGACATATTGAGGGTCATTATAGGTGAAGAAACAAATGTCTTACCCACTGCAAAAAATAAATAAATCCTAAGGCCTTAGCATTCACGCCATGAGCCTACCTTCAAAGCTCCTCAAAACATGCTTATAGCTCAACCAAGAGGTAATGGGAGCTGCGTTGGAGAAATTGCCAAACACATCAAGCAAGATTGTTGTTCCAACCAAGGTTGTAAAGGCACTGTCAAAAGAGATACTGACCAGCAAGGAATGCAAGCACAATATGGAAAAGGCATAGGAGGCCACTGCCACAAATCAAGTGTGGGCCACTGGCTCTTAAGTGTGCCAAATATTTTAATGCATCCACAGATCTTATTGGACAGATGAAGAATTACAGATAGGAAATGAAGAAACCCTAGTCAAAGTAGTGAGTCTTCCTTTAACTGAAATCATTGGCTTTAGTAAAGGCACTGACAAACATTGCTCATTCTTGAGCTCCAGACACGTGGGACCACTTTCGCCTACACCGAACCAATGAAGGAATCTGAAAATATTTCAAAGTCGCCAAATTCATAAACTGATCGACAACAACCATGGGTAGACACCAAACAGCTTGCATCTATAGTAACTTGCATATATATCAATATAGAAAATTGAAAATATAAATTTTACTATTTCTCTATTTATGGTTAAATTTAATCTACTAAATCATATATACTAACATTGATTTGATAATTTTTTAATGCTCAGGAAATATTTCAAACTATGGATCTATCAGAAAATAAATCTGAGATTGTTGAGGCAAGCCCAAACTCCTCTGTCAACTCTACTATTTTTTTTGAAACACCTATTGACAAGTGCACAAGATTTGTTTTAGAGTGTTTCTCAAAAATTCTTCAAGATATTGAAAATGTTGCCTTATCCATTGATTATGTTGAAGAGCTTGAAATAATAAAAATGAAAGATGTTGCACACAAGGTTAAGGAGACATACAAAAGTGGCTCTTTTCTAGGTTTTATGGAAGAAGTAAATCGTGATCACTTGCAAAATAAAGTTTGTAATACCATTCTAGTCAATGAAGAATATGTACTGTATTTACATCATTACAATGAAATGTCCTTCATGTAGTCTTCACATTGTCATTTTAAAACTATTAAATAAGTATTATATGAACTATTTCTAAACTTTTACATTTTGATGTAGATTATGTGGTTTGGTATGCAATGCTTTATTATGGTTTATGATTTATATTGTAATGGTTTAAGACCTATTCCAACTTATTTGAATCACAAACATACATATTGTTAATATGAAGTATCATATATGTGGTTTTAGTTTAGGTGGCCTCATCAGCAATCCTTTGTTATGGTTTATGTTGATATTTGTAATTTCTGTTGATGTTACTAGAATTGGTTTTTTATTTCACTTCAAACAATAAAAATGGTTTACAAATAAGTTCTCAAACACATTAACAAATTATAGATTTAGTCCATCTTAACTATAATCAGTTTTATTTTTTTTGTTCAAAAATAAAACATATATAAAAAACATGTTCTAAAATATTATCAATACGTATTATTTTCGATAAATGTAGATAATATTTGTAAAAAAAGTATTACAATTGCAATTATCGTATGTCTTCCATATGTTGTCCCTGCTACTAACGCATAT
>MU223073.1:4880927-4901518 GCA_018584345.1 Thuja plicata | reverse complement strand
GGTGAAAATGATTGATGTCATGAATGATGCAAGAAAAGCTGAAAATGAAAGAACACTAGCCATTGATGATAGGAGGAAAATTATAGAGAAGCTACAAGAGAAAGAATCAGAGATTTAAAGACTCACTAAGCATCACCATGAGGTTACAAATCAGATAATTCTTATGAGTCAAGAAGCAAACAGATTAAATATAGAACTCATTGAAAGAATACAGATCATAGGTGAGCTAAGAGAAGAGAACAAGAAATTGAAGCATGAAATCAAAGTCCAGAATCAACACAACGAATTGATTAAAAATGTTGAAGATAGAAAAAAAAGGATGGATGATTTTCTTGATGGAAAAAGAAGAGTCAACAACTACACAGGATTAGGGTACAACGAGAATGGTGAATCTTCTAATCAACCAGATCGGAGGAATGCTTTCACAACCCCAAGATCCAAGAATCTGTCATGCAATCATTGTGGAAAACTAGGCCACACCTCAAACATCTATAGAAGCAAAATGAAAGGTATTTCTCAAGCACAATCTACTTTTATTGGTAATTGTTATAAATGTCAAAAGAAAGGACATAAAGAACATGAGTGCAGATCTAAAGTGATAAATCCAAAGAGAAAAATCTATATGGACAAATACTGTCCTACATGCAAGATGAATGGGCATACACATAAAGAATGCTGGAAAAAGAACAACAAGGCATGGACACCAAAGGAAACTGATAAAAGCTACAAACCAACAAGAGTAGGTAACTCATATGTTTGGGACTATAACACATGGGTAAACTGTACAGCATGTGGAAGGTATGGTCATATTTCTGCCAACTGTATGAGAAAATGGACCAGAAGGTCAAGAGGTTGGACCAATCCAGGTATAGCATGTTTACATTGTCATAAGGTTGGACATGTGATAAAATACTGCAAAGACTGACTGACAGACACAAGTACACATCCTAATGGAAATACTATTGATGACATCAAAAGAATGAGAAACAAGATGTGGGTAAAAGCCACAAACACTGAAGGTTCTAGAACAAGCAATGAAAATGGTGCCACCTCATCCAATGGATCTGGTGACATCACTACATCCAACTAGATTGCACAATTAAGTATGGAACTGCATTATGATAAGTTACATTATACATCGGTTCCATCATATATAGTTCATATTGTAATATTAGCATGAATAAAGATGCAATATGTTGTTATTTACTAAACTATTAAAAAGAAACCATCGGTTATTGGGCACAATTTGTATCGGTGAACACACACAAAAAAACTAGCATTACTTACCGGAACGTATCAGTCATTACATAAGCTAAGTGTAAACCGACGGATATCAGTGAATGTTGAATCAACAAAAGTTGTCTTCGCAACCTCACCGACAATCATCGGTGAAGTCTCCAAAACTACTAGCTACCCTGACGCTTGGCACAAACACCAGAGATGTTATGGATGTATTTACCGATGAAATCAGTCTTCAAAAACTGACAAGTTGGTAAGCATTAATGACAACTTAGGGTACAAAAAGGGTATAAAAGCCCGACGGGTAAACTCATTTTTGCACTCACAATTTTTGAGCAGAGCAGACCAGACCAGAGTGATTTGAGAGAAATTTGGAGAGAAACACAGTATAAATCATTATGACATGAAGCATTCACATTCACAGGCAAGCACAAAGAATCCGTAAGTTATCATACTCACCAACCGCACTGTCTTTATTTTTGAAAAGCCCAAAATTTCTGCAACGCGATGGCATTGACTTCTAGGGTTGAGAAAATTCTGGAAGATAAGAACAAATCCTTCAAGCTTGTAAGTAGAGGTGCATGTCATGAGCCTAAATATAAGTTACATCCTGAATTAACTTCTCAACCTGACGATTCTAGAGCATTCTCCCGAATCCCACCTGGGGTTTTACTAGTAGAGGACGTAAGGTCCTATATTTAGTGCAAGATCTTAGAGATAGGAGATCTAGACCTAGATAATGCTTATAGGGCATTATGTGATGATGCTGGAAAGCTCAAAGAAGAGCACAAACACTTGGAAGTAAAGGGAATCACAAATGCACTGCATTTTCCCAAGGTTTTCAAAACAGAATGGATAAAAATTGTACTTAGTAGAGTTCAGGACAACACTCTATGGCTAAACAAGCCAAAGGCTATAACAAAGGATGTTAAACACGTGGTTACTAGTTATCCTACAACTGATAAACCACAGGCTCACAAACACCCATCTCTAGCAGAAGTTGAAAGACTAACTGGTGCAAAATTAGATAAGAGAGCACTAAAGGTGAACACCATTACCAATGTAGAGCTGAAGTTTGGAGCATGTGTTGTTGGATACAAGATATTCCAAGCAAGCCGAATGAACAACATATCTAGTACAACTATGAGCACAACATACAAGATTATCAAACAGGGGAAGAAGATGGATCTTGCAGAGATCCTGTTACATCAATTTGAGGAGAACATGTGCACAATAAGGTCTTCAAGGACAAACACATGTAATTTTGGTTCCCTCATAATGTGCATATTCTTTTATTTTGAAGAATACTTTCCTTCCATTGGAAAAGCTACATGGGACACAAGCAGACCCATTACATTCAGATAGGTGAATTTATAGAATCACTAGGGACATATTTTGACAATGTTATGCATGAGTATTTCAAAACAATAAAGGAAATGCTTCAAGAAAGAACTAGGATTCTAGAGAAACTGATAGAGGAACATCGTGAAGAAATATGTTTCATGGTAGATACAGATTTCACATACATACAAGCAGTAGTTCCAAGAAAATCATGGGTTTCAAAATTGGATTATGAAACCAAAACAGGATTAGCCAATGAGTGCTTTAAGGCACTATTGAATGAACCAATAGACAACAAACAACTGAGATTTGGTACCTATGAAGAGGCCAAATAGAAGATTAAGACAAATCTTGTTGTCAAGAAGGCTGTAAAATAGTCAAAAAGAATGGTAAAGAATCTGAAAATATCTTCTGAAGGAGAAGGAGAAGAAGAAGAAGAAGGTGAGGAGGAACAACAGGGTAAGGAGGAAATCACCGAGGATCAGATTCTCATCGGTGGCACAAAAAAACAACAAGAATTAGAGGAAGATAAGTTTGATTCACCACCTCCTCCTCCACCAAAGAAGTCTAGAACAAGAAGTCAAACAGCAAAAGATGCAATTCCTTCTCCCATGGTAAAAGGGAAAGTGTATAAGAGGAAACCGGACACAGAAAAAGAAAAACAACCAGCTAGGGCACCTGCCAAAAGAAGGAAATATGTTCAGACTGATGAGGATTTAGAGGATTCAGAAATGGATGAACCTGACACTATGAAACAAGAAAAAGTGACAACAAAGGTTACATCACCCACTGAGGACATTGATGAAATCTGTAAGTACATTTCTGAAGCTATATCTGTTGCACATCCTAAGATTAGGAAATGGTTAAGACGGGATACTGAAGAACAGAATAAGATTGAAGATGCACTTATTGCTAAGATGTGTAGACACTATTATGTCCCACTACACTTCTCTAACCGTGATGTTCCACAAGAGCTATTAGATAGAATTTCTTCTATATTCACTTTTGCACTCCATGAGGAGAAGAGGATAAGAGAAAGAGTACTGGTTTCTCTTATGGCTCCTGAATCAACAAGAGAAGAAATCAATGAATTCATGGAGAAATATACAAAAATATTCTCACCCAAGTTGAGAGCTTATAAATTTCTTAAAGAGAAACTTATAGAGCTTGAAGAAGAAACGCATAAAATATGGAGTGAGATACTAAATCCTGATGAGGAGAGCAGTCATGAAAAGGAACCTATCACCAAAATTGATAACTCAATAGTTGAGTTAGACAGTGACGAGGTACAGATCACAGGCCAAAAATAGACTGACATTATAGATGAAGAGTGGCCAAAGGATGGTGAAAATGATCAAGTACCAGCAAGCCCCATCCACATCAACTTAGCGGATGAAGAAGTTACCAAAGAAGAACTGTCAATAAAAGGTAACTTAGATGTTGATATAAATGATGAATCATGGTTAGACAACATAGTCAATACCACTACAGGACAAGACCCTGCAATAGAAGTTCAAAAAGATGAAGACATTAATGCTGCAAAGGGCAATACCGATGAACAGGACACATCTATTGACACTGCAATAGTCAATACGCCGACAAACATGAATATATTAATAGATGCTATTGATATTCAGTCTAGTCAGGACAAATCATCTAAGAAAGATGATGATATACCCAAGGATATGGGTACCGATGAAAACAAAGTTGCATCCAACACTCCCAAGGATACTGATACAGAAATGAAGGATGCAACCGATGATTAGCAAGATGTATCAAAAGATCAAAAAAAAGAGGCAGTTGACAAAACTGATGATACATTGAGAGAGGTTGAGGAAAAAGAGAAAAGTGGAGTCAAGTAGGATGAAGGCACAAAACTCAAAGAAAACATATCTGTTGTTACACCCAAGGCACATGAGGAGACGTCTTCACCAAACTGACAGGTGGACTCAGAACAGATACACAAGGATGCCTCATCTTCCCGACACTCACCTACAAAATCAACCCAATCTCACGCATTACAGATGGTAGTACATCAATCTACCACCCAGCCAAAGAAGAAGAAAAAGAAAATAGTAAAGAAAGACATCTTGGCTGTTACAATGGATGAAATAATTGAAGTTACAAACTAGGACATTACCACTTTGGACAGTGACAAACTTCAAGAGTTTGGAGTGTTATGTCAGAGAAAGGCCATTTAGAAGAAAGTGATACAAGAACACAGAAAAAATGGCACTTGACAAGGCAAGAGATATACTCCAACAACTTGTTCCTAAAGTTAAACTTGAAGCAAATGCTACAGTCAAGGAACAAATTTTTGTTCTTACCGACGCCATTACAGAGCAAGGTATAGATGCAGAGCATGCTATGGAAGAACAAGAAGAGAAGAAATATTAGTACAAGTTAATTGATAAAATCAGCCAAGAAGTGGCATTGAAAAAGGTAAAGCTCTCTGAAATCACTAGTGAATTAGAGCCAATGATTGCTGAAGCAATCACCTTAGTTCAAAAGATGTGCACACTTGAAAATTTTGCAAAGGAAAATAGTGACAAACTAGCAAAGATAGATCATAATGTCACAACCAGTGCACAAAGCCTAACCTCACATGCCGACAGCATAAAGGCACATCATGACACAGTCATAGAGGCGAATAGGCTAAGGAAAGAAATGTGGGATATTGAAACTCAATTCAGAGGTGAGATTACCGAATTGCAGGCACAAGTTCTTCCTAATCTTATTATTTTACAGCAGCATATTTCTGATGCAAGAAATCTTGTAGCAACCCCCGAGATGTCTGTAGTAGACAGCATCTATGATATACATGTAAGGATTTCACTAGAGCACATGGCTCTAGAAATGTTGAAGGAGAAATGGGAAAAGATGATGGAGGAGATCAAGTCTTCACATTCCCACCTTTTTGAAAAGTTGTAAGTACCTTTGCCTTTAGAATCAAAAAAGGAGGAAAGGAAATGTATATAGTTATGTACAATATATATATATATATATATATATATATCACAAAAGAGAGAAAAAGCAAAGTACATAAGGATATGTATATATACTTACTTACACTTACTGGCATATACATAGGGGAGTCAATCAAATGACTAAGGAAGAAGTATACACAGGTGTACATACTAATACACTCAGTATGTTGCACATATCATGTTTTTGATACTAATGTCAAAGGGGGAGATTGATGACATTATTTTTCCATTAGTACACTTAGTGAAAAACATTGACAGAGATCATCGGTAGACTAAAGCATTACCGGCAGACTACAAGCATTACCGGCGAACTACAAGTATTACCGGCGAACAACGAGCATACCTGACAGAACACAAAGGTCACAAGAAAAATGCTAAGTATGGAATCGAAAAGCATCACCGGCGACCACAAGCATCATCGGCGACCACAAGCATCACCGGCGATACAATTTTGAGAACTAAACCGACAGGAATAGAAAAGGCATACCCAATGACCATTTCAAGAAAGGAACACTACCAACCAAGAAAACCGATTGTCAGAACCGACACTCAGTTAAAGAACCTGCAAAAAGTGGATCTGATTTTTACACGACGGATAAAGCAATGTAATTCTATTTATAGAGTTTTAATTTGTTTTAAATCATAACTTGAGGGTCAAGCAAGCTTTATGTAAATGTTTTAAAGCATTCTAACGGATCTAAAACATATCTAACTAAAGATCAAGGTCAAGTTGTAAACCTTGGATCTAGAGGTAACTTGCGATGCATGAATCAAGAATTGAGCCAAAAACTAGTATAAATAGATGTTCAACTCAATTTTGAGTTATGAATTCATTGTTTTTGATAGCCACAAAGAGCATCTAAGGAGTAGAAGGTAGAATTCATGCAAAGTTCAGAAACAGATCACATCAATTGTCAAGAACACACAGAGGCTACCGACAAGCAAATAATGGTATTATTCAATCATGGAAGGATGATTACTTATATGTATGAAGCTTAATAGGATTTGTTATCAGTAATTAAAGATTGCATACATCATCAGATCAAATACTTATGTAGTTGCATTCTAACAAGTGCATCACATCTAAAATCCTTTTGTAGAAGGTGGACTTAACAGTTCTTTACAAATCTCTTAACATAGTGCACACTTAATAGTGTTGCTAAAGCTTCAAATGAAGTAGATCTTAACAGGTCTCCACTATAAAACTCCTATCAGGGTAGGTCATCAGAAGTGACCAATTGTAAGCCTTAAATGACCCCTTCTTATCTGCAGATAGTGAAGTCTTGTGGGTAACAATCCCCACCGCAGTTTTTACTTCCTAACAGGATTTTTCTGTGATATCATATCTTGTGTTATGTGTTATCTATTTTCATGAATGTTTCTATTATGGTAAAATACTAAAAGAACTTATGATATGATTGCATATGCATAAAGAAAGATGAACAGTTAGATAAGATAATTTACAAACTGATGATTAAGGGTTAATGGGCTAACCAAGAAAAGTTTTAGAGGTACTGATTCACCCCTCCCCTCTTAGTACATCATTCCAATATAATTCCAACAAGATCATCAACAGGTATGAGGAATTCCCGGTCAGCAGCATACCACTCCCGATCATCAGCAGGAGAACCCACGCGGAGCAGAGGAACCCACGCGGGCTTGACCCAACAATAGATGGCGTAGCAGCAGACAGTAATAACAGTGCACGGGCTGCTGAGAATAATGCTCGGGCTTCAAGGAAGATGCATGGTTTGCTGAGGAGGATGCGTGGACCACTGAGCATGCCAAGGGAAATCCTATGCACAGTTCCAAGTTGTATGGGATTCTCGATAGCTAGTTTGACAGTCAACATGGAGCGCAAGGTATTCTCCAGCATAGAAGCCAGTTGGAAAATTTAAATCAATGTGAAAATAGGGGTCCTTCACATGGTGAAAACATGGATACTAAATTATCTGGTGTGAAATCCACAGAGGTACCAAATTTAAATAACCTTGGTAAAATTAATACTGGAATGATGCTACTCAATTGAAGAAACCCCATTCTCTTGGGAAGGATAATCCTGAATTGAGAAGATCATCAAGACAAAGGAAAGTTCCAGCAAAATTTTCTGATTATCAGTTACTATTCATTGAAGAGGTAGAGCCCGAGCTATTAATTTATGAGCAAATCATACCAGCAAATTATAAAGAGGCATGTACAAGCAGTGATAAGGACAAATGGTTTGCTGCTATGGGAGAAGAAATGAGTTCTTTAGAAGCTAATCAAACATGGGAATTGGTTATTCTTCCACCAAATTTAAAACCACTAAAGAACAAGTGGATATACAAGTTGAAAGATGAAAGCAGAGGTCAGAAACGTTACAAAGCAAGACTTGTGGTAAAGGGCTACACTCAGAAATAGGGGATTGATTTTTCTAAGATATTCTCTCTGGTTGTGAAGATGACATCCATCTGAATAGTATTGGGATTAGCAACTATTTGGGATCTCAAATTGGAGCAGCTAAAAGACATCATTTTTACATGGAGACATAAATGAAGAGTTCTATATGAATCAGGCTGAGGGTTTTGTGAAAAAGGGGCAAGAACATCTTTATTGCCGATTGAAGCGTAGTTTGTATGGGCTCAAGCAAGCCCCAAGGCAATGGTATGTTAAGTTTGATTCCTTCATGCTTGAACATAACTTTATCAGATGTGAATCTGGTTCGTGCATCTATTACAAGATACTTCTGAATGGTGCATTTGTCATTCTTCTTCTATATGTTGATGACATGTTGGTAGCGGGAACAAGTTCTAAAATTGTTAGTGAGCTAAAAACTACTTTGGCAAGAACATTTTCTATGAAGGACTTAGGGGCAGCCAAGAAAATTCTTGGTATGACTATCACCCGAGATAGGAAGAAGAAAGAAATTACATTGTCACAAAAAGAATACATTGACAAAGTAATTCAGAGATTTGGTATGGCTGATGCGCATAGCGTCTCTACTCCCCTTGCTATAGATTTTCAGTTATCAGCTAATTTGTGTCCACAAACACAAGAGGACAAGGAATAAGATATCCCTTACAGATCAGTAGTGGGAAGCATTATGTATGCTATGGTTTTGACACATCCCGACATTGCCCATGCGGTGGGAGTAGTTAGCAGGTTCATGAGAAATCCCGGGAGGCTTCATTGGGAAGTTGTCAAGTAGATACTAAGATATTTAAAAGGCACTTGAGATTATGGTTTATGTTTTGGTAGCAATAATAAGCAGATGCAAGGATTCATGAATTCAGATCTTGCTGGAGATTTGGATAAGCGTAGATCTACTACCGGTTACACATTCATGTTTGCTGGAGCTACTATTAGTTGGGCCTCCAGGATACAACATTCTATTGCTCTTTCTTCCGCTGAAGCTGAGTATTTGGCACTTTCTAAAGGTGCTCGGGAGATGATTTGGTTGCAGTGACTACTTGGTGAAATGACGTATCAAAAAAATGATTATGTTTTATTCAGTGATAGTCACAGCGCCATCTTTATGGCACATAATCATACCTCTCAGCGATGTTCAAAGCACATTGACATCGATGCTCATTTTGTTCAGCACATGGTTGAAGAGGGCAGGTTGAAGGTTGAAAAGATTGATACCAAAATCAATCCGGCAGATATATTCATGAAAGTTGTGACCAAAGAGAAGTTCAAATGTGCAAGAACTTCTCTTAGACTTGTTAAGCTGAAGTAGGTCAGCATGTAGAGCAGGGGAATGCCTGATCAGCTGAAATATCCGTTGACTTTCGGTGGGAGTTTTTTAGAATTGGAAGGCCAACGAACTTTTGTCTGTTGTCGCCTTGCCCTTTTAGCTGCTCAGTATGAGCTTATAAATAAGACTCTCCTTTGATTTGTAAACATTTGATTATTGAGATTAATACAATTCCTCTGCTCTTAGTGTGGACGTCATCACTATTGTGGTGAACCATGATAAATTGTGTGTTTTGCATTTATTTGTATTCTGTTCATTAATTTTGTATTTCTAGTTTTATTTTCAACTCGTTAATTCTACAGTTTAATGCCAGGACACTCTAAAATAAATATACAAATCTTGTGAAACTATTCTCAACTTTCTCTAAAAATTGGCTGCAATACCATTTTGGGGGCGTGAGAAAAAAAACTAGCGATCTGGCGTGAGACAAGTTTCACGTGTGAGACAATAAATTGGGTGTACAGTACCAAGCTCACTCGGAAAGGAAAGCCTATCGGCTTAATTATCATAAATAATAAGGTAATAATAGCTTTAAAATCTATTTTTAGACATAAATGAGATGTAAAGAATTTTTGGCAAGACAATGATCATAATATGGATAAAAATATATGGGTATGATAAGGTACATAAGAGATAAGTGTGTGATTTAAGTATGATGAATATCGTAGATATAAATATATAGACATAATAAACATCACAAAAATGAAATTATAATATGGTAAGGATCATAAATATGAGATTAATATAAGACATGAAAATGATATGATAATAAATTTATGATGTAACCATGACAAGATATGCAGTCATAATACATAAACATGATAATGATTACAATTAGATAAACATAAGATAGATATCATAATTTTATGTGAAGGTAAGTAAGAAAAGGATATGAACCATATGAAAAAAAAAAAAAAAAATGCCATAAATACCATAGAGATAATAAAAATAAGCATTAGTTAACATCTAGAATATGCATAAAATATAGATAACATAATATGCACGTTATGGATAGCATGGTGCTAAATGTAAAGTATAATAAGTTGTATATATATTTTAAATAATCTTAAAATGATAAGAGAGAACTATATAAAAAGTGTAAGTAAGATACTATACTAACTACTTTATTATCTATATTCACCTAGATTACATTATTTTATTGAATGTTCATACGCTACAATTGATTTTTATATAAATAAAGATTAATACAAAAGATCTAAAGATGATATTAATATACTAGAAATAGTGCCCTTGATTTATCAATTGAAACTCAAGAAAAATATTTGTAGGTGGAAGGATAAAGGTCTGTAGAATTCACAAAATTGCTTATCATCAAAAGCATGCCATACAAAATTTAAAGTTGTCAATTTTGCTTTAGACCACCGTGTTCTTGTTTCAATATCAATGACCTTTAATTGAAGCTCATTCATTCAATGATCATTCAATCAAAGGACCTTCAATTCAAGGTCAATTTAAACATCCTCTAATTAAAGGTGTTTATGTGGTCTAAATTATGTGGTGATTGATTCCCTTGAAATCATATTTTCGAATTTTATTATAAAAGTATTGATTTAAACCACATTTTTCATGGTCAATCTAGCCCTCCACTAACAAAGTTTTGCATAATCTATACCTCAAAGCAATATTTATAATAAAAAATTAAATACTTTATTATATTTTGTTTGATTGTTATTTTTATTTTTATTTTTCAATCAACCTAGGTTATCATCATAAATGAATTATATGTTCAAAACATAAAAATAGGGAAAAATAGGAAAAATAGAAATATAAGACTATAATCCATATATTGATTTCCTTCCTTAAATAAAAAATACTAATTATGTATAATGAAAAGAAACATGTATTAGATAAAATTTGTGTCTAAATTATAATTAATCTCTATGTGGATTACTAGTTGCTACATGAACAAATGACTATCTTTAACTAAAAACTGAATACATAAGTATTAATGAATTAAATTATAGAGTAGCATTGCATCTCAAGTGGGCTCCATGTGTATTGCACTCATTAGACAAAAGAATTATATCACCATCAATGCTTCTTGTATATTAATTCATAGGAATTAATGTAAAAATTGCTCAAATCCATTTGCTTACTACAAAACAAAAAGTACCAAATAGTTCACAAGATATATAAGCTAAACTAATCCTAAATAACTTGGACTTCCATCATTATATTTGTTGAACTTGTCCCCTATTAATTAGGGGGATATTTTATTAATTTGAAAAACATTTAACTTAGAGACTAAGAAATAAATTCCTATAATAACTCGGTCAACATTGAAGAGAAAATACCATCATGGAGGCAGGTGTGGACAATTCATGGAATAGAAAAAACTATCATTAGTTACATCATAAAATTTCTAGATATAGTAAGCATTTATTTTAGTAGAAGTTTAATATGGCTACTGGATCTTTCATATTCAAGGCTAGCTCAACACTAGTTTCATGATGCACATGTTTTTTCAAACCTGCATGTTCTCTCAACTATATAGATATTCATTCTCTCATTGTTTCTATAGACCCATCAATTGTAGGGACCCTTGTGCTACATGTTGATGGCAATCTCATTTTCTCTTTCCTTGACAAGTATAATAAGTCATTCTTTCTATAAAAATACCTATTCATCAAGATTAATTAAAATATTGCATCACATCTTAATCAATAACCATAAACATATATAAATAATCATCAAGTATTTAACTACGTCTAGGGCATTTTTACCATAAATTATGTAAAGTGTCTTGTAAAAATGAAACTTTAATATTTCTTGGAAAATAATAAGGCATAAAGTAGAAATTAAAAGGCAAGTCTAGAGCCCATTAGCGGGTTGACTAAAAAGATTAGGATTCCATTATATTTCAATATGCATAATAGATGAGTAGTAGGAAGAGAATGTGAAACATCTTTTATTTTATTTCCCCTATGCATACTATCGATGCTAATGACTATGTACAAGGTTGGATTTAAACTCATGTGCATGAAATGATATTTTGAAACTCTTTCCTTATCATGAAGCTTATAAGTTCATCAAACTTTGCATTTATTTTAACTTTGATCCAACCACTATTAATTTGGGAGCTTTGGAGGGAAAGAAATAGAAGAATTTTTCAATTCACTGCTATGAGTTTTGAAGCATTCCTAAAAAAACTTGAATGCATGCCATAATCTAGGTGGTTTACAATAATATCCTTGACCAACAAAATTAAAACAAATAGTTTTCATATCGAATCTATGTGCAACCTCAAATAGATGGTCAATATTAAGAGCCCCACATTTTTAGAGATTATGATGGTAATTCCACGCCATATAAAAGAAAACATACTAAGTAGATGCCCCCATCCAACAGATGGGTCAAACTATGTTTTGATGGTGTTGCACACCAAATTTCAAGCTAGTCTAGAGATTAATGTATAGTAAGATACTTGGAAGGATATTTGATCATTATTGCATCAAATTAATTAATGCTTGGAATAAATAAAAAGGTAGAGGGCTAGGCTTTTGTGTTTTATTTACATCCATGTCAATTGAGATGAATGTAGAATCAATGAATAGTAACTACTCAATTTGCAAATGGTGTTCTATGAAATCGAAAATAAATAATATTCGTATATATAATTCTATTCATCCCAATCTCACAAAAAATATGTATAATATTGTGATGACCAGACATCATATCTTAAGCTCTAATAATAGCTTGGCGACCACTCTTTTTTTAGAATTATTACAATAAACTTGAAGTACAAATATTTACTAGATGGACTATTTAGTTCATGGAGGATTGTGGTTTAAGATAGTGGTATGTACACCAACTTAAGTAGTCCATCAAGGCCACCCCATATACCATAATATAGTATTATAGTGGCATATAGGAAAATATTACTTACACTTTAGAATGAGTTCCTTGTCATTTTACTTTTTGTCTTTGGTTGCATATATTGATACTTGCATTAAATTAATGAGAAAAGGCCAACAAATGGCCTTTTAAGGAATATTTTAAAGTTGAGATTGAAGAAAGTTTATAAAATATAATCTAAGTTTCTCTTGTACATGGTCTAGTGGATTCAAGAGAGAAATTATTAGATACAAAGCATCATTCTTAGATTGACTATGATATTTCCTCTTTTTTCATGGTTATTGTGTTAGATTTGGGTGGAGAGCTTATGATATTTATCCCTTGGAGAAGGTTATAGTAAAGAAAAAAAATTGACTATCTCAGGTTGGGCATTCCAATCATGGACAATGTCTACTCATCATCTAGTTGATTCACTTTGACTTGTAACTCTTTTGAATCCACATACTTTCTTATTTGTCATGTTCATCACATGCACAAGGCAAGGCAATCTATGGATGTTCTCAAGTAATTTGTTAAAACAATAGAGGAAACATTCATCAAGTGAATGATGTAACTCATTGAAATCTCTAAAGATAAAAAAAGACTATTTCCTCTAGTATTACTTACTATATATTCATTTCCAAGAGATTGGATTGTATGCATGTAATATCCTCTACAAGATTTATCTAATATGTTCTCGCAAATATATATATATATATATATATATATATATATATATATATTTCAAATATTATAAATAATTATATGTACATTAATGAGAATATTATATATAGTTTGACATTCAAGCTTAGAGCTTACAAATCTGTTCATTGTGAAAACTTTCAAATCACATCAAAAAGTGCGTTTCAATTCCAATGGACCCTCTAAGATACATTCATATTAAGATCATATATGACATTGAATTCAAATTTAAGATATGATATGGTTCGATTCTTTTCAAAAGATGAAATTTTCAATGTTATACCAAAATGTTAATATTTGATATAATTTTAATTAAAAAATTATCAACACATCTATTGAACCTATGGTATACTAGTGAATGGAAGAGGAGGATTTATTGAGAAGTAATTTAAATAATAATTGTTATTTATAAATATTAAAATGAATCTGTGATATTTCTATTAGGATTCAAATGTATAGTTTTTTAGTCAACCTCATTGACCCTTGTTTAATTTGTAGTCATTCACAAGAGCCCATCTCTCATGAGAATGAATGGACAACTTAGCATGTCTTACATCTAGGCGATGCTCACAAGGGTGAAGCATCAAGCCATATAGAGAGGTCACCAATCCCAATATTGCTCCAACTCAAACACACTTAACCATGGACTTTCCTCCAAGGTTAAGCCCACTTAGCTTGATACCCCATTTGCAAAACCTTTAGCAAGTGTTGTTCCATATGTGTTGAAGTTGAGCAATACAACCTCACATAACTTAGTGAACAGCTGCATGCAAATAACCTCTCACGTGTGAGAAACCCCAAAAATGCAAAATGTGCTCTGAACACCTGAAGAAAAATAATGGTTGATTACAATAATGTTATAATTACAAAGGGATCTATTGCTTTTATAGAAAGCAATAGTGTTAAAAAGGAAAATAAAACTCAACCTAAAAAAAGAAAACCCTAGGATGTATGCATAAAATAAAAGAATTATTAAATGCAAATTAAAGCATCCTAAAATTAGCTTAAGTGAAAAAAGAAAAGGTGACTTAATTAATTAATCAATATGATTAAATTAATAAAGCTAAATAACTTTTTTACTCTAACACCCCCCTTAAAATAAACGTGAGATAAACTTAGGGAGTAGCTAAAAACTAAGTGTCTGAATGCAACTACATGCAAGATCGCAAACTTTTGTCCTAACAACAAGGCCTAATGAGGTATCCAATCACAACTGAATCTCTCTAAAGCAGAGAAAAGGAGAAAACCCAGTGGGAAAAAACTCCTCTCCAAAAAGAGATGGAAAAAAGTTTCAAATGCAATATCTCAAGAGAATTTATCAAGACCATAAGTACAACCAACCCCCCCATGAGAGAGGATCAAGACTCCAAATCCCTCCCAAAATGATAGAACCCCTATGTTGATGATCAGACCAATGTGGCTCCAATAAGCAAGAAGCAAAGGCAATGAACAAAGAAGAGGAAACCCTTGAATGTGAGGTGAAACTAGAAGCCCTAGATGATGCTCAACATGAATCTTGTAATGGAATCTCCAATGAAGGTGGGATAAAAGATGTTTTAAATCTATCATCAAAGAGGAGATGAATTTCCTCAGATATGTCCTCAACAATTTGACTAGGTGGCTCGATGGATGGAGCTATAATGTCAGGAAAAGCTAAAGAGGAATCTTGTTGAACATACGCAAACTCAACATGATGTGGAGGTCTAGAAGTCACAACACTAGTCTTAGAAACAACACATAAGTTCAAGTGACCTTTCTTCACCTCAATAGACTCTCATGAAGAAGGAGAGTGATTCTCAGACAGTGGAGATGGTGGACCAAAATGAGAGAAAGAGTACAAGTGGGAAGAATGATCAACTATCCCTATTGCAACAATAATTCATATCTCATTGTCTTTGATGTATGCTAAATCTCATGTGAACTCAGTTGTCATCCTTTGCCTACTATGAGTAATCTGATAGATAGAGAGAAGGTTAGAGGACAAATATGGAACACATAGTACATGACTGAATGAACTATCATCAATATACATAGAATATTTCCCACATACAGTCATAATGGTTTTTTTCCCCATAAAAATGTGTGGCATAGAAAAAACCTCTGAAAACAAAGAGAATAAATCTTGAGAAGATGTCATATGGTGTAAAGCACCTCAATCTAGTAGTCATCTAGAAGAGTGTGAACCAATGGTTGCAAATAATGCATGACCCTTTCCTTTATCATGTCCATCAGTCTGGAATGATGATGAAGAAGAGGACATATGAGAAGTACAAGAAGAAGGAATATCAATGTTTCTCTTCATAAGAAGAGTTGTCAAATTTGAAACATGTTTTGCATATCCATCTCTCTTCTTCTTATAGAAATGAGACTCATCATGATTTGTCTTTTTACAATGTGCACAATTAGTTCTTTCTTCTTTGATTTTTCCCTCTTAGGAGAAGGTGGGCCAAAGGTGTGATGAGAACTGGAATTCTTCCTAGGCTCTGTGGTCTATGAATTTTGTTTCTTCTCCTGCTTCCCCAGAGATGTCTGAGCTACCAATGCTTGGTTCTAAGATCCTGGAAGAGAATCCAATTGTGTGAGCTTGGACTGCTCACATTTCAATCGATCACAGAATAGAATATAAGGCAAGATAGAATATTATACACCCATAATTATAGCCTCAATATATGCAATTCCAAGTAAAATAAGTTGCACATGTAATGTAAGTCAAACATATTTAAGCTACAAAATATATGCAAAGGAATAAAATAACCAAGGAAGAAAAAGAAAATGATCATTAAATGGTAGACATGCCCTTTTTAAGACATGCAACAGGTTGTTAAGAAAATATGTTAGTATCTTGTGTGATAAAAAAAAGCTCATGCCAAAAGAATATACTATCATAGAATGATAACAACTCCAAGAAAGAAAATGAGAGAGGGAAGAATGTCACCTTATGTCTACTTAGTGATCAATCCAATCATACAAGATATACACTTCCAAGTAAGGAAGATATTTTAGGAGGATACTAATCTCATGAAGGAGAAAGATCCATGAACAAGCATGTCCATACATGGGAGGACATGTCATAGTATAAAAGAGATGAACCCCAAAGAGATAATGTATCCTTGAAAGAAGGAAAGAGAAAGAGAAACCCAATATATGCCCTGAGAGATAGATCTTGTATAATAAACATGCACTTTCAAGCAAGCATAAGGTTACAACTCAAGTCAATACCATTCAAGATACCTTAGAAGTAGAGGATGATATTCTACAATGTAAAAGTGTATACCTTCAATTTAAAAGTGTATACCTTCGTAAATGGACCCAATGTCGTAATGTATATGAAGATGCTTGCAAGTTTCTTGAATTTAGATGTATGTAGTTGTTGGCTCATATAATGTAGAGAAGAATCAAGGATGCTCTTCACAAATACATAGATCTGTAAATACTCCTCAAATCTCTATGGACAAAACTATGCTTGATTGACTCTAGCATTGAAGAATGGATGAATGAATGTGAATGGATAAAGGATATTCTTTCTTGATTGAGGTCTCCTCTACTTGGCCTTCATGAGGGAGAGAAGATTTATACAATGGATAATATTTTCTTCAAAGAATGCCTTGGAAGGCTGAAGAATGCTTGAGAATGCTTGGATGTTTTCCTTCTTGTCTTGAATTCTTGAAATCTTGAGATTGGTTGAAAATATTGATCATGGTTACCAAAATGAGGAGAGATGAGGTGTTTATATACCTCTCACAACATTTCAAGGCTCAAAACTCTAAGGAGGCCAACAAGATTCTAAATTTCCCACTTAACCATTGAGACGGGCCCCCAATTCAAATTTTGAGGAAAAAGCCAAGGAATAGGTTGGGTGGACCGACCTATTCCCCCCCCCCCCCCCNATCCCCCCCCCCCCCCACAAAAAAAAAAAAAATTGATGAAATTAGTTTTAGGAATTAGGAATGCGGAGAGAATACCATAAACATAAGTGATACGGGGCTTGGTTCAAGCATAACAAACATGAAACTTGAACACACTAAAATGGGGCCTAATTGAGCATCTAATTATAGGTTCTTAAAATTTAGGATGGTACAGGTAGCAAGATAAGTGGTCTAAAGTTTGGAGTAAACTCCATGGTTAAGTGTGCTTGAGTTGGAGAAATATTGGGATGGGTGACCTCCTAGGAAAGCCTAATGATTCAGCCCTATGAGCATCACCTAGATGCAACAAGTGCTAAGTGTTCCATTCATTCTAATGAGAGATGGGTTCTTGTGATCACTACACATGAAATATGGGTCAATGAGTTTTCCTCAAAAACTACACAGTTGAATCCTGATAACAATATCCCAATTTGACTACTTGTAGAAAATATCTCGAACTACTTATAAAATGAATCTTCTCTACTTTTTAAGAATGGTGATGTTAATAACCATTCCAATTATAGAACCATAATGGTAAAAATTTTATTTGTGCATGGTTAATAAAAAAAATAGAAAATGGGAAAAAGAAAATAAAAACCAAGAACTTTAATGTAAAAAAAAAACATTTTAGGCCTAAGCATTCTACATTTGGTCATAGAATAACTCTAAGGCACATCATTGAGAAATTTTAGGGAGAAATAGAAGAAGTTTTTGGTTGTTTTTTTACTTCAAAAACCTTTCCTTTGGATACCTTGCCCAAGGACAAGCTATGGTGTATATTGGTAGAACTTGGGACTTCTATGCATTTAAGAGTGACTATCTATAGGCTTTATAAAGAATTTAAAGTCAAAATCAAAGCTTTAGTAAGAATTTCAATAAGTTTTAGGAGTGACATTGTAATCAAGCAAGGGTGCCTCATATCCCATATGCTCTTAGATTTATATATTGAAAAATTGAAGAATGGTTGAATTGGAAAAGGGGAGATGGTGTCTATTTTGAATATTTTTTTATTTAATTTAGATTCTTTTGTGTGCAGATGACTTTATTTTGATTTCTACATTGGCTCACAAGTTGCAATAACACTTATATGCCCTTGAATATTTTCATAGAGTAGTGGAGATGCAAGTCAATACTAATAAGACTAAAATCATGATTTTCTAGACAATGACAGAACAAAAAACCTGCAAAAGTTCTAACTTGTAGGAAATGTTCTCTTAAGGTAGTAATTGAGTACAAATACCTTGGAATTAACTTCAACAACAAGTTTAGTTGGGAGAGTTAAAAAATGAAGATAAAATTGGAAGTTTGGAAAAAATTATATGTTCTATAGAATAGATGTAGAGAGACAGTAATGTGATTGGAAAACTATTTTGATTCTTTTGGGACTTATAGTGCTTCCAATAGTGCTCCATGGGAGTGAGGTGTGGGCTAGCAACACCTTAAACTCAAAGTGGAAAGAAATTGGGAAAGTTGAAAAGTTCTCGATCACAAGCAAGTTCAAAATAAAGGGTTTTGTTTCTTATGAGATTATGCTAAATAAAATTAAGGCAACTCTTATTGAAGTAATTATTATAGTGTGTCTCATAATGTATTAAAAAGAATTGAACATATGGAACTTGGAAGTAGTAGGTGGCCTAAATTTGTTTCCAATGACGCAAGGAGCAAAACAAACAAGACATGGATGAAGAAAAAACAACAAATGACTGAACAGATGTAATATATAATTAAATCTATGTCCCACAAAATAACAAGGGGATCGTTGCTTTTGTTTTTAATAATTTTTGCAAGCACATATGGAGTAAAGTGTAAGGGAAAAAGAAGATGTATTATCTTGAACAGTTCAATGCTACATGTGATCACTAATTAATGCACATAGTAACTAATATTTTGTAGAGAGTTGAGATTCGCATTGCTCAATTACGGATAGCTCTAATCAACTGTGAGGCAATAGAAAGCATCTAAAGAAGAATGTGAAGAAAATGGTGTCTACTTTTTGCACTATTGAGGAAGTGGAATAAAAAAATAATTCATTACGATGCGATGCCTTCAAGGACATCAAAAACATGCATGCCAATATAATGATAGTTATTTTTTGACACATTTTATTCAATGAAGAATCCATTGAAAAGATGAGAATGTTCATCATTATCTTGAATAGGAAAAAGATTGAACCACACAAATGATCAAAATGACAAGAATACGGTCCATGGACTATTTTCAACCTTATCGATTAAAACTTAATATTTTTCTTCTATACAAATTATAGGAGAGTTGAACCTTCACAAATTAAAACATGTACAAAAGACACGAGACCTTTTCCAGACTTTTTACCATGCATATGGAAAGCTCATTGTCCATTTTAACCACAATGATTGTGATGACAAATTGCCTATGCAGAGATCAAATGTACTTTTTCTATATTTATTAATTAATTGAAAATTAAAAACAACTATATTCTCATTTTCAATTAATTAATATGTAAAAAAAATCACTCAATGATACGTTATAATTGATGAATGCATGTTGCCTTCCTGTAGCAATAGACACAGCTATTCTCTACACATAATAGTATGCTCGTAGAAAACCAAAATTTACATAGCATGACAGATTTTCACACAATTTTCACTCATCCTCATAATCCACATCCACAATATTGTAAAAATGTCAAAATAACATGAAATAAAAACACATTATACAATCATATTATTTAGGGCGGAGAATAAGCAAAACTGTGGCAGCCTACCTCAACAATGAATTGTCTGATAATACACGTAACGATGCCCTTCACCTGAATAAACGTCATGTCTACCTCAAGACTGTGTAGTG
>MU223073.1:4858502-4870834 GCA_018584345.1 Thuja plicata | reverse complement strand
ATGTCACCTTGTTAGAGGATTTATACAAATGACTATTAGGTCAACCTTGTTAAAGGATTTTAACTGATACAATGGTTAGAAAGTAATCAACAGTTGTGATCTGATACATACAACTTACTTTGCAATTCAGATCCAATTATAGCTCTGATGTTAAATTACTAGATAGCCTACATTGTCATTTCAACCTTCTGATCTGCTTGGAAATCCGTCAAGCAATCACACGTGCAACTCTCTGCTTCAGTATTCAGCCTTCTCTGCTAGTTCATGCCAAACAGTAAATCAACTATGCAATCCTCTTGCATACACATCCACTTCACATTCAGCAGCACACTTCTTGCATACTAAATGAATAACCCCTTGAGGTTATCATATACCTCTTTTTTTAGGTCAGATAAATATTTTGCTGCTTAAACAAGATCGGAGATCTTAGGTTAGGTCAGATCCAACGGATCATTCCATCTTTGCATTACATTTACTTCTCCAAAGTAGCCTCTAATTAAATCTTGAAACCATAGATTAATTACGGTTACCCATACATTAAATGACGTGGATCAATCTTTAATTAACATTACATATCCCAATAAAATTGACTAAGTGCAAGAGATCTCAAATCTCATCATTAATCCAATTATTGTAAGTCAGCCAACATCACTGTTTCCACTCAGCAATTTCAATGGTGCTCGGCATTAAACAACTTTGCTCGTCATGAGCAACTTTTCTCGGCACAAGCAACTTTTCTCGTCACAAGCAACTTTGCTCGGCACAAGCCAAACTTGCTCGACACAGAACAACCAGAAAAATTGTCTTTGAAAGATAAACAACTAATTACTCTGCCAGAGTGCCAACTGATCAAGTACCCTTTTATTTTCCTTAACTCAACCATTCACTTGGTCTTCTTGTTAAATATTCTTCATCAACAATAGATATGGTACTCAAATAGATAGCAATAGTCTCACCAGTTAAGGTTTGACATCAATGACAAAATAACAATTGCTTGCATTGTCACTTTCCAACACACCATTCATCTCCATCTCGCGGCATGTCTTGCCAATTTCTAACTTACCTCACGAGATCATGACTACTATTCATCTCACAACCTAGGCATGTGGCAGCATCTCATGAACTTGCCAGCATTTTGTGCTATCTTCTTTAACCATCGCAACCTGGCGAATAACCACCCTCTCCAACTCGCCGGTTGATTTGCTAAATATCAATAACTAACATGATATCGCAACTAACCTCCACTCACCATCTTGCCAGCACTTTATGCTAGGACCCATAGTTGTTGCGACCTCGCGACCACTTACTCGCCAGCTCACGGTCCCTAACTGCCAATCACCTCAAACCATTGTGACCTAGAAACTAACCATCATCCTCATCTCTCTAACTATCTTTTTCACCATCGTTATCCCTTGTGAGCTCACGATGATGCCACTTGCCATCTCATAGCCTCTAACCATCAACTACCACAGACTGTCGTGACCTAGCAACTAACCATCTTTGCTAGCTCTCTAACTATCTTTCTAACCATCATTATCCCTCGCAAGCTCGCGACAACACCACTCACCATCTCACGGCCTCTAACCATCAACTGCCACAGATCGTCGTGACCTAGCGACTAAGCACTTGATGTCACTGTAATGGGCCTCGCTTGACTGACACGTGACTAGCCATCTTATCATCTTCATCACCACTTTGTGCCACGTGGCGTGCACTAATTCACTTTCAATCTTTATTGTTGATGCCACACCACCTTAGGCCCACAAAATATTCTAAGTCAACTATCATTTGTTCACCACATGCGCATGAGACTCCTGCCAAAAGGTGTCTGCCTTTTTGGCACTTCTTATGTGTGTGTTGATGTATAAAAATAACAAGTTACCTCCAGACATAGCCAATGTGGGATAACCATATCAAGAGTCCCTTTCCCTACTCGCACGTTGCCAAACCGCCATAACCTGCGTACTCTCATTGGCATGTTGGGCTCAAACCCTCCTGGGAGCCACATTTATGTCCACATGTCATTATCTCATTAGTCACTAATTTTTTTTGAAAGCATGATGGCATGCAAAATTAATCCTGAGAAAAAATTTGATAGCATTCTTGGTGATATATGTTGGATGTCTGCCTGCAAGAAATTTGGTTTAGTAGCATAGGAATTACATTGGGTACAGATTCAGTTAGTGAAACTAAATTAGATGCTTGAAACCTACTTTGAGAAGCTGGGTAAATCTTCTTCTAGATACAGAGGTATGATATTTTGCAGAAAAATGCATATTTCCTCTAGAAGTTGTCTATGAAAACTCATTGAAAAATCCCCACTTGCAGCTCAAAATTTTTTACCTTGGAACCTTATTGAAAATAGAATAAAACTAGGACTGAAAACCTAGACTAATTGTGCTGGAAGGAACTTAGGGAAAAGGAAAACAACTACTCTATAGTGCAGTAGCACTTTATCAAAAACAAAACAACTAAGCTAGGATATTTACAAGGGTGAATCAAACCTCAACTCAAGGCTTGAGGTGTATCCCATTGAATGGGATAGGAAAAACATCACCATCCATTATTTCTAGTTGAAAAGCATTGTGCTCCTTGCACTCTGTGATTATGAATACTCCACTCCAAAAGGAATCAAATTTGGAATGTTTACCTAGCCTACTCTTAAGCTCATCCCATTTGAGCACCATATCTCCTTCTCTGAAAATCCTAAAATTTGATTTCTTATCAAAGGCTCTCTTTGTCTAAAGTTGTTGGTACTCCATTTTTTTCATTGCCTTATCTCTTATTTCTTCTAACTCCAGAAGATGAGCATACCTGATTGCAATTGGATCATTTTCTTCAAACAATATCAGTTGATTAGCAAGCTCTAATGCTGGAAACTCTATAGAAATAGGCAACCTTGCCTCTTTTCCATACACTAAAATATATGGAGAGTTTCCAATAGAATTTTTAGGGGTAATTATGTCTACCCACAAGGCATATTTCAACTTTGAGTGCCAATCTCTCTGACTATCCTGCAAAGTCCTCTTTATAATCTTGATCATATTCTTGTTGGTGGACTTTGCTAAACCATTACCCTGGGGGTAATAATTGGAAGATGTGTTTAAATAAATATCATTCCTTACAACCCACTCACTCACTCTCAACCCCACAAATGCAAGAGCATTATCTGAAATAATGGAGTTAGGTACTCTAAACCTATTTATGATGTCATCATAGAAGTTAAGGAAAACATATTAAATGGCCTCTTTCAAGGCTATTTCTTCAATCCATCTTGTGAAATATTCCATTGTAGTGAGGACCCACTTGTGACCTACACTTGAAGGTGGGTTAATTACACCAATGAAGTCAATGGCCCATTTCATACAGGGTTGCTCTACTTGAATAGGCTGCAACGGTAAAGCTGGAAACCTCTCTTTTCCTGGAAACATGCCACACTTGACATATTTCCTAGTCCGTGCATGTGCATCCTTGAACAAGCTTTTCCAATAATATTCATCCCTCGTAAATTTAATTGTTGTTGTTCTTGGGGAATAATGACCCCCTGAAGCTCCATCATAAAACTCATACAATACTTTGTTGATCTAATCAGTGTCTATGCACCTTAATAAAACACCATTGTCATCTCTTCTAAATAAAACATTATCAATAAGCACATAAGGGATAGACTAAATTCTAAAATACCTTCATTTATCTCTATCAAGCCCAAGTGAACACTCACTTGTCTACACAAAGAGAGTCATTTATTTCAACTAACTTTTTGGTTCATCCATTGTAGGTGCTCCATGTACAACCAAAATTGTTTCTGTGACATTTTCAGCTTCTAGAATTGGTTCATCAACCATTTTCTCGCAAAGTCCTTTACCTCTAACAAGTTTAGTGACCTGAATGTCAATGTTATACTCCATCACTTTATTGATCCATCTAGCCCTCTTATCATTTAAATCTCTTCTTAGTATGAACTCCTTAACACTTGGATGGGCCACCATTAGATGAACTTTGTTATGAGAAATTAAATGTTTAAACTTCTTCAAACTCTTCACAACAACTTACATTCTTCTCAACAAAAATGTACCTTTGTTCATAGTCTTTCAAACATTTGTTGAACAAAGAAATAGGTTGTTCAAAGTCTTATGCATTCCTCTATACTAAGATTGCAGAGATAGTATCCATGTTTTGATAAGCATAAAGTATGAAATCTTTAGTAAAGTTGGGATTTTCCAAAGTAGGGACTGAAGACAGGGCTTCTTTAATTGCCTGAAAAATGTGCAGGTTGGTTCCCTGGTCCAGATGAAAACTGAATTCTTCTTTAACATTGTTGTCAAAGGATTTAAAATATTAGGATTATCTGGAATAAACCTACTTACAAAATTTATTCGTCCTATAAAGCTTTGCAACCCCTTCTTATGATGAGGTAAAGGCAAGTCTAAAATAGCTTCAACTCTTTCGGGATCAGTGGTAATACCATTTTTAGATGCAATATACCCTAAAAGCTTACCCTCATGTACAACAAAAATAAATTTCTTAGGATTCATGGATATACCAAACTCCCTATATCTCTCAAATATTTGTGTCATATGGCCTATATAATCCTTAGCGTACTTGGAATAAATAGTTATATCATCAAGATAAACCAATACAAATTTGTACATTAGAGCAGCAAAATCCATATCCATGGCTTTCTAAAAAGTTACCCCGGCATTGGATAAGACAAAAGGCATCCTCCTATAAGCCATGGTTCCCCAATTTGTAGTGAATGCAATTTTAAAATGATCCTTTTCATTTACTAAAATCTTATTGTAATCAAAAAGTCCATCTAAAAGTGAGAAATGCTCTGAACCAGAGACATACTAGAGAATTTGTTCCATGGATGGAAAGGGATGACATTCTATTAATGAGGATCTATTGAGGTCCTTGAAGTCAACACATAACCTTAGTTCCTCATTCTTCTTCCTAACGGGAAAAAGGTTTGAAACCTAACTAGTGTTCTTAATTGAAAATGTTATGCCACTTTCAATGAGCTTGAGCACTTCCTTTTGTATTAAGGATTCAATCTTGGGATTAACCGGCCTCTTTTTTTTCCTGATAGGTTTAGCATTGGGATCTAACTCAATTGTTTGATGAGAAATATGGGGATAAAAACCTTCAAGATCCCCGTACTCCCAAGCAAAGATATCAAAATATCTTGAAACAACTGAATATAAGACTATTTTTTTCCAAAGTAGAACTTATCTTACCAAACTTCAAGTTCTTACCTTTTGCAATCTCAAGATCTTCATAGTGATCTTGTTGGATCAATAAGTTTTTTTTTTCTTGCTTGATCATTTGAATTAAAAATGGACTCAAGGGTGACCAACCCTTTGGGTAGTTTATTTGACTTTGGGTGTAGAACTTGGTTGTCATACTATTGTTTTAATTTGTCCTGATTAGGAATTGCAAAAATTTCCTCTTCAAGTAGAAAATTTAGGTGCTTCTCATCATTGTCGAACACTTTCCAGTCAGTATCATTATCAGGAATTGAAGGCTTGACTACAATTTTAACATACTGGTGAAAACATTCTTTATTTATATTACTGTGTATATCAAACTGTGCTCCAACAGTAGCAAGTCTATCATTATGTTGATTTTGTCTTGTAGGAATGGCAATTACATTAAAGGCTTCAAAATCTTCTATCATATCCCATACACTATGCTTGTAAGACTTAAGAACATAATTTTTATAGCATGAAGGCCCCTCACCTAATTAAAAACTAACTCACTATCACCATAAGATTTTGGTCTCTCTTTTCCTTGCCCATTCCATCCCATGAATCAAACTCTCATATTCAGAAATATTATTAGTACAAGCAAAACTAAAGCAGAAAGTTGAATAATATTTGTCACCCTGAGAAGATATAAGAATTGCACCTCCACCAACACCATTCTTACTCCTTGATCCATCAAAAGGCATCTCCTAAACCCTTATCTTTCTGCTCAAGATTCATGTCTACACCTTTAAAAAGGTTTGACATTGTCAAACCGGACTCTTGAAATACGTAATTCCAAATATCGGCATCCATGACATTATTTTTTATTATTATGAGCATTTTCTGCTACCCATTCATCTAATAAAATGTCAAGGATGATGTCATTTTGGGTATTTGATTCTGAGGCAGCAAGGTTTTCACCTTGATCAAATGCAACACAACTTGCATTAATCACACTGGGTATATATGGCTCAATATGGTCTTTTGCAAAGACTTCAAATTTAATGGTGACTTTAGTACCATAAAGGGTTATGAATAACATATGCGACCAATCTAATGATAGGTAGACTCCTATCTTGGATGTAAACTCCCTTGAAAAACATAAGGAAAAATAAGGAGGGAGGTCAATAACAAATATGTTATGTGGAATTGAGAAATTGGGACAGGCATGGAGTGTCAAGTTGGCATCCTTAATTACACCAACTATATTGATATTTGATCCATCTAATTACACTACCCCTTTCTCTAAAGGTTGATAAACTAATCCTAATTGATCATAAATTTTCTTAGGCATGACAGAGCTAGTAGCTCCACTATCCACCATACAGTTATGCACTAACTTATCCCCAATGATCAAAGATACATAAAAGGAGGAGGTTTCACATTCTTACCTTGTATCTTGTTGTTGTCTTGAGGGGTACCTTCTTGGACAACACTTGTTAAAATATCCTTGAGGGGTTCATCAAAAAATTATTTAGGAGCATTCTCTTCTTATAAAGCTTTCTTCAACAAATCTGTTTGTCCCAAAATAGCCAATAAATCCCACATTGACATGGTGACATTTATCCTCTTCATATTCTCCACAATGTTGAAAGGCATAGTTGCATACACTTTTTTATGTACCTTAATATCAGTATGAGTTAGCTGAGACTGTGATTGCTCCTTAGTTGATATAGTAAGGTTTCTTTGCAACACATTTGGGACTTGAGTGGTTGGTAATTCTGCAATTATAGGCGCTTTACCTTTAATTGTTGCTTGCTCCATTTCCAGAGTCCTTTTCTTGGCTCTAGATTTGGCTGCAATTAGAGAATCATAACTTACTCCACATAACTCTTCTCCTTGCCAATTAAAGAAAGAAGTATCAGTTGGAGTAGGAATATTGTGTTGTTCAGATCCATCATTAGTTGCATCTAGCTACAGACTTGATGCATTTTGACCCATTGGTGCTTGGTTTATAACCTCTTTTGAATAGGTATCCTGAGTATGTGCTTGACTACACGGATAACACCACTCATATTCTGTTGGCAGGTTATTCTGGGCTGGTACAAGGTCTTTGAATAGATTAGAAACATTAAAGGTATTGGATTATAAGGCTAGAAAGGCCTTTGATTCAATTTTTTTCTTGCACCTTGATAATTTCCCTGATACTGTTGTCTACCACCTTGATTATGTTGTTGTTGTCCTAGAATATGATTCTGCTGCTGATAATACTGGTAAGTACCTTGGTTCTTTGGTTGGTAAGGTGGTCTACCTTGGAATTGCTTCTTTTTTAGGCTAACTACCTCATTCCCTAGGGTCAGTAGTATGCTTTCAATCTTTTGTTGGCTTCTTTTAATATCCTACAGCTCTTGTGACGGACTTGCAATAGCTGAAACGCTTGTCATAGTAGCTAGAAATATTGGAATAGCAAGAAAATGAGAAAAAGATAGTATCATTAGAGGCATATTAGGTTGTATATATGGAAAAATGGGCATAGGTGGCCTAGGTGCTATTTTCCTACCTGAATTAGGTTATTTTATGCTCTAATAGCAATATCAAAATCTTGAGGAAGGGAAGAACCTCCCATAGACTATATCATTACTGAGATATCACTATTCAAACTCTTTAATGAGTATAGGAAAGCATAATTAGCTAATGGTCTTACCGTTATAGGAATTCTATTCCATGTCCTCATAAAACATGTGTTGAAATTAGACATATGCTCCTAAGTATCCCTTTTAATAGTGGTTAATTGCTCCACTAGAGACAAGCGGTCTGATTTGTCCTCAAAAAATTTAGACAATGCATCTCCAAGATGATCCCATGAATCAATCGAACCAATTGCAAGAGTTATGAAAAATTGTAAAGCCTTCCCCTTTAATGAGGCCACTAGAATCTTGACAGCTACATCTTCCTTAGTGACATGATGAACATTACAAAGAGTAGGCCACATCTCTAATGTGTTCAAAAGGAGTGGTTTGACTCTCTATAGTAAATTCAGGTAGGCTCTTCAACATTGCCAATGGTATATCATGATGCTGAGAAAAATTGAGAGGGGTGCCTTGGTTAAAGGCACAAATACAAATTGTATTTCCATGATAGTAGTTTGTATTGGTACAGACGTGTGGATATAAATGTACTAGCTACAAAAAGAGAATTGGTTGCTGCTGAAAATGAAACAGCAGAAAACAAGGAAGCCGAAGATTCATCTTTGCAAGTTGGTGAGGTTGAATGTCTTTTTACTTCCCTTTTTTATGGTCTTCCACTCCTTATTTCTCTTGTAGGAGGTGGTTATTGGACTCTTTTTGATGGATTTCTTCTTGTTTTCCTTCCTTGTCTTCCAGGTAGGGACAACTGCAAATACTCGAAAGATTTTGAACTCCTAGTTTCAATTCTTCTCATAAAAACAACATAACACTAGTCTTTTGATTCTTCACCAATATAGTCACCAGATATGAAAAAAAAACTCTCATAGGTCTAAAACTTATTGGTAGAATATCAGAACCAGCAAGCAGGAAAAGAAATATTTCTGACTGTTAAAGACTTGTTCGTTAAGAATAGTCCCACCGGGCATGCCAAAAAATTTTGTCTCTCAAAAATGCACCCTTGCTAAGTCTCTAAACTTATCTTTCTGGAGGAACATGGAAAAACTCCTGATTAGTGGGACACTCAATAGTTGGATTGAATCTCTAGGTTCTACGTTGGCTCCTATATGATGTTTCACCTATTAGACTTACTAAAACTACTCTCTTAATGGGAAAAAGGGAAGAAAGCTTGTGTGAACCTAAACCTGAATTAAAAATACTAAGGTGATGCACCAAGATTTATTTTAGGACATGAAATCACATAGTAGTACACATTATTTTACCATTTACACAGACTTAGCTTGCAAAACTTATTACAGCATGCTTCTTATATCAGTATTTCACTAAGAGACCTAGGTGCACTTGACCTACAAAAGGAAGATGACTTCACAATTGAGGATTCACTTACATGTTCATGGAACACTTAATGACATACATAAAACATACTTATAGCAGACAAGGTGATAAACTCCAAGGAAAGAGAAAATGTTTCATGAGTAGTTTGAACAATTAGAAAAAAACACAGAGAACCTACAACAATAAGATGGAAAAGATTGAGTCATAAAAATAATAGCCAAGGTGTAATATGTATTTCATTCCTAAAGTGGGTTACAAAAAATATGCAAGAAAATTGCAAAAAGAATTCAAACAGTCACTTGAAATGCGGAAAATTTGCACAAGGAAGAACCCCTTTCTAAGTGATCCTGAAAATTCTTTTATAGAACAAGGATTTCAACAAGCTACAGATCACTTAGGGTAAAACACTAAACTCTCAACAACCACAAATCTGGGAAGAGCACAACCAACTAAAAAATTGAAGGGAGCTAATAGAAATTTGACTGCAACCGCAATGGAGAACTGGAGATTTGATATGGATGAAGAGTTTAAAGATCATTTTCACGTACCATTCACCATACCTCAACTTGATGATATTTGATCTTTCTCCTCTCTTATAAAAATAAAAATATGATCTTCTTCATTTCCCCAATGACCTGGTTCTCACTACAATACATTTGATTTACCCCACACAATCATCTATCACCACTTGTCCGCCACCCCCTCTAATTTTGGTTGGCTCTAGACTCGTGGCAACACCTATGTTTTCCTTGGAAAAGTCATAGAAAAAAACCTAGACACGTGGTGATAATTTTCTAGCTCTCAGCCCAAATTATGGTTCCCTATAATAGCTCACAACCAAGCAAAAATTCATTTAACCATAACACTCTGAGATAGATGGTGCCCATTCTCTAGCTCTCGAATAGAAACAACTAACCATATCATAACCTGAGACCTCGCGACCATCATTTCTTATCACCATTGCAACCTCATCTCCAAATTGTCAATTAGAAACACTACCATCCCCAACCACCATGAATAGGAGACAAGCCTTTCCTTTATCATTTTGGACAGGTGGAAGTCACTTGTTATTTCTCCAACCTGAGAAGAATATTCCCTCTTAACTAGCAAGAAAGTGATAAAACAATAAATTTTTCCCTTATCTTCCACATTTACAAATGGACCCAAGCACCAACCAATAAAACATCACCATACATAGCATGTTAGCACCTAGCTTCACCTTTCTTTAGTCTATGATGAACTAGGATATGTGGAAACATCTTGTGATCCCTATCCATCGAGTAAAATAATCATCGGACAAGACATAACTCCTAAGCCAAGCCCTCAAGTTATTCGAAAGGTAGATAAATTGGCCATTGGGACCCACTTTTCTAGTGCATCAAATAAAATCCTGCTTCAAGGAACTCATCCAACGAGATACGAGGCCCCAATTTATTTGAAAATAATACAACTGTACTAGAGTCGACTAAGAAAGATTATCGAACAACTAGGGGAAAGCTGCTTCAATGAATAAAGTTGTTCGATGGATCCACAGTGGCCAGCCCCATACATATGGAAATTGCTCATGAATTCTCCAACCCTGGAAGAATATTCTATCTTCTCTAGCAACCTCGCGACCATTATTCATCTCCATATCATGGCATGTCTTTCCAACTGCTAACTTACCTCATGAGCTCATGACTACGGTTTATCTCCTAACCTTGGCACGTGGCAGCATCTTATGAACTTGACATCATTTTGTGTTATCTTATTTAACCATCGCGACCTAGAAACTAACTACCCTGTCAAGCTCACCGGTTGATTTTCTAACCATCATTAACAGCCGCAAGCTCATGACTAACCTCCACTCATGAGCTCGCCAGCACTTTATGCTAGGACCCATAAATGTCGTGACCTCACGACCACTTACTCATCAGCTCATAACCCCTAACTTCCAATCACCTCATACCATCACAACCTAGAGACTAACCATAATCGTCATCTCTCTAACTATCTTGTTGACCATCATTATCCCTCACTAGCTCACAAAGATGCCCCTCCCCAGCTCGCGGCCTCTAACCGTCAACTACCACAAACTGCCATGACCTAGCACCTAACCATCATGCTACATCTCTAACTATCTTTTTGGCCATCATTATCCCCCTACGAGCTCACGCAATGCCACTCGCCATCTCATGGCCTCTAACCGTTGACGACCATAGACCATCGTGACCTAGCAACTAACTACTTGATGTCACCGCCATGGGCCCCGCTTGACTACCACGTGATTGATCATCTTATCATCTTCATCACTACTTTGTTCCATGTGGCATGCACTAATTTTTTTGTCAATCGTACTTTTCAATGCTACATCATCTTAGGCCCACAAAATATTCCAATTGAACTACCATCTGTCCACCACACATGCACGAGACTCCTATCAAAAGGCGCCTGCCTTTTTGGAAATTCTTATGTGTGTGCTAATGTATAAAAATAACAAGTTACCCCCAGACATAGCCAATGTGGGATAAACCAAATCAAGAATCCCTTTCCCTACTCGCACATCGCCAGACCGCCATAACTTATGCACTCTCATTGGCATGTTCGGCTCAAACCCTCCTGGAAGCCATATTTACATCCACATATCGTTAACTCATTAGTCACTAATTTTTTTTGAAAGCATGATGGCGTGCAAAATTGATCCTGAGAAAAAATTTGATAACAAGTCTAGCACCTACCATGCCCACCATTGTTGAGGATTCATCTTCTCATACATATCATGACGAGGATAAATCTTCTGCCTAAATCTCTAACAAATAGAATCTTGACAACTAATTGAAAATATTTCAACAATTTGTGAGTCAAGAGAACATGAGTGGAGAGGCAATCCCCTTGATTGAAGGTCTAAGGAGGTTGATTCAAAATTATGAACATGGTCTGGAATTTTTACATGGTATAGCTCACATAGTGGATGAAAATACTATGAAAGTGGCTAGTTGTTCCCAGGTGTGTGCTATAATTGTGTCACACTTGTATGAATCCTTACATTCAAGAACACTTAAGAATGAGGTCTCAAAAATTGATCCATAGCTCCCTAGGCATGGAGTGCAAGGGTTTTTAGAATGCTCTCAACTAGAGCTATTAAGCCTATAACCTTGCTAGTAAACCATGCAATGGGAGATTCAAT
>MU223073.1:4812038-4846134 GCA_018584345.1 Thuja plicata | reverse complement strand
CCCCCCCCCCCCCCCTCTCAGTATCTTGTTTTCCCATTATTGTATTTCCAAAAAAACAGTACAAGGAAACCAAAGAAAAACTCAAGGATATGTTGATTAAGAGAAAGGACATGGAACTTCACTGTCGTGAGATTGGTTATCATGAAGAAGAGATTCATGACCCATTTGACACATATGGGTCTAAATCTAGTAGCATATATGATGCATCTCAAGGAATCATATCAAATCTATCTAAGAGCAATCAACAACTTATTTAACAAGTGAAAGCACTACAGATTGGACAAGATACACAAATGGTTAGAATGGTTGAAGTCTTGAATGATGCAAATAAAGCTGAAAAAGATAGAAACATGGTTGTTGATGGTAGAAGACATATGATTGAAAAGTTACAAGAGAAAGAAACTAAGATATTGAGACTTACTAAACATTACTTTGAGATCACCAATCAAGTGGTTTCTATGAATCATGAAGCGAATCGAGTGAATAATGAACTTGCAAGAAGAATGGAAGATATTGGTGTATTGAAAGAAGAAAATGAAAAAAAAAGAAATGAATTGAAGATTTAACAATAACATAATGAAGTGATTAAGAGATCTTAATAAAACACTAAGAGGATGGATAAATTTTTGAACTATCTGTTATGCCGACCGACTTCTCCCACTTATGGCTCCCCTGGGAAGGAGAATCAAACAAGATCTAGGTTGAAAGTGAACCCCGGATGAAGCAGGCCCTTATCAAAGTCAGGAGGGTTAGTGAGGTCTTCTTCTCTGAGACTTCTCCTGGGGTGTACCGACCCTTTGAAATCTTAACATTCGATTTCACCCCCAGAGAGGATCCCATAGTTTTGCAGAGAACCCAGGACCTAGAAGAAAAGTTGAGGGTTGAGGTCGACTCTCAGGGTGCCATAGCAACCCTCGCTACACTCTTTTTTGGTACTTGGTGCTAAGCACACTATCAGAAATAGTCAGAGCTAGAGTGTGGACTTTTCCTTTCCGTCGCTACCCGGCACATCAACGCCTTCCAGAATAGAGAACGCATAACTGATCCTCTGATACCCAGTATTCTTGCTGGAAGCACTTCTTCAGTGCCATTTCCCTGGGAACCTCAAATTCAAAGGCCTCCAGAGGTAAACCTCACCCATATGCCAACAATGCAGGAGGAAGTTCCTCCCGAGTCTCCCAAAAGCAATCCAAAGACTGCTCCTCCCCAGCTCCAGAATACAAATAATGATTTGTGGACCCTTAAGTTCGACGGGTCCCGGTCCAAACAAGGCTGTGGGGCCAGAGTAGAATTAATCAACCCGTGAGGGAAATCCTTCCTCGCATCCTAGAGACTGCAGTTCAACTGCATGAACAATGTTACAGAGTACAAGGCTTTGGTCCTTGGGCTCTTATTTGCGTTAAGGAAAGGAGTCACCCACCTCTGGGCTTTGGGTGATTCAGATTTGATTGTTAAACAGGTCCAGAGTCAGTATACATGCCATGACAAAAGGTTGGCCGCATACCGCAATCAGGCTTGGAGCCTTATTGAAGACTTTGATGCCTTTGGCATTGATCTTATTCCCCAGCGACAGAATTATGTCCCAGATGCCCTTGCTGTGTCTGCCAGAACACTTGAGCCAATGGCTGGCTCATGACTTCGGAGATTCTCTATTGAGATGATCCCCGCCCCATCCATTCCAAATAATGTCACCCACTTTCAGGTTTTTGAGGATGACCAGCACATTTTGGCCTTCATGGCTAATGTTGGTGTCTTTGAGGACCAAATAGTGGAGGAATGAGACCATGAGGATACTGGACAGGGGGATGAAGATGATGGGATCATGGACCTACCTACCAACACCATCTTGAAGAGGATGGTTGCACTTGAACGCATCTTTGACTCAGACCCTCGGGGCTGGGAAAAGATGTCATCCTCCTCTGAGGGAGAAAAATTTGAGAAGGTAAACATCGGCCAACCCAGTGAAGAAAAGATGATACATATTGGCACCTCCTGCTCCTCTGAGGAAAAGGAAAAGATTCTCATGATTCTCCTAGAATACATAGATGTGATTGCATGGGGATATGAGGATTTAAAAACATACAACACATCTATTATGACTCCTACCATTCCCCTAAAACCTAATGCCAAGCCTTTTTAGCAAAAGCAACGACCAGTCAATCCACTGATCGAGCCTCTGATTCATCAGGAGGTGGAGAAATTGCTATCAGCCTGGATAATCTTTCCAATCTGGCATACTACGTGGGTTGCCAGTTTGGTCCCTGTAAGAAAGAAGAGCGGCGAAATTTGCCTTTGTGTGGATTTTTGAAACTTGAATAGGGCCTCCAAGAAATATAATCACCCTCTACCCTCTTTGGATGAGGTGTTGCAGATAGTGAACGGATCCAAAATGATGTCATTCTTGGATGGGTACTCCAAGTATAACCAAGTCATGGTTAAGTACAAAGACAAAGAGAAAACGGCGTTTACCACCAAGTGGGGAACGTTTGCATATAGGAGAATGCCCTTTGGTTTGATTAACATAGGGGCCACATTTCAAAAGGCTATGGACATCATGTTCAAGGGCCTTGTGAATCGGTGCATAATCATCTACATGGATGATTTGACCATCTTTTCCTAGGACAAGCGTGACCATTCTGCCCACCTCACCCAGATCTGCGAGAGATTTCGCCGGTATGGAATATCCCTCAACCCCAAGAAATGCATATTTAGGGTCACCAAAGGGAAATTGCTCAGGAATATCATCTCTGAGAAGGGTATATCCATAGACCCTGAGAGAGTTGAAGCACTACTAAACTTACAGATTCCCGATAGCAAGAAAGAGATACGATCTTTTTTTAGAAAGATCAACTTTGTCTGGCGGTTCATCACTGGATTCGCCAAGATAGTCAAACCACTCAACAAGATGATGAAAAAGGATACCAAGATTGAGTGGAGTCCTGAAGAAAAGTGGGCATTTGCCTAGATCAAACAGACGATAACAGAGGCGCCCGTCCTGGCTAGTCGAGACTACTCCCTCCCATTTTATATTTACTCCTTTGCTTCACTGCATTCTGCCGCGGTGGTATTAACTCAAAAGGTCAAAGGGGAAGAAATACCTATAGCTTTCATGAGCTCCCCCTTCAATAACATCAAGATCCAGTATTCATCATTGGAAAAGCAAGCCTTTTCTCTTATGTGTGCCGTGAAGAAATTTCAGCATTATATTCTCCGGAGCAAGGTGCATGCCATCATCCCGAGTCAAGCTATGAAATCTTTGTTAATGCAAAGTGAATTGGGTGAAAGATGGGGGAAATGGATGGCCATCCTCCAATAATATGACTTGGAAATGCAACCCATGAAGATAGTCCGAGGCCAGGAACTAAGTCGAGCAATGGCAAAAGAGACTCCCCATATAGAATGCCAAACTTACACAGTGGAGTCTATCACTCAAGACCCATGGTACACAGATCTGGTGTACTTACTATTAAAAAATAAATGCCCAGAGTGATTACCTCCCAATAAATTCCATGCACTACAGATGAAAAGCACTCACTTCATGATTAAAAACTCTGCGCTTTACCGTAGGAACTACGAGGGAGTGTACCTCTGGTGCATTGACAGAGACCAAGTTGTGAAGATGATCAATGAATTCCATGGGTAGTTTGGAACTGGGCATGGCTTAGCCGATTCCATTGCCCATCAAATCCTCTGGGCTAGATACTATTGGCCCTATATATTTAAAGATGTGTACACTCATGTTTGTAGATGCCACACTTTCCAAACCGCGGTGCATCGTGAGCGTAACCTGGCTATGCCTTTACAACCAGTCTTTGAGGCTAGACCCTTCGCCCAATGGGCATTTGAATTCATCAGGGAAATTAACCCCAACTTGTCTGCCAACCATCAGTACATCCTAACTGCTATTGATTACTGCACCTAGTGGTCCGAAGCTATACCTTGCAAAAATAACATAGCAGATGTAGTTATTAAATTCCTGGAAGAAAACATCATCACAAGATTCAAAATGCCTTTTTCTTTAGTATGTGACAATGGTCCAGAATTTTCTTCAGTGTAATTTCTTGAATGGACCTACAATCAGAAGATCACCCTGAAGTTTTCTAGCAACTATTACCCCCAGGGGAATGGTGTTGTTGAGTCAACAAACAAAAATCTGCTTGAAGTGATCAAACACCTACTATAATAGAATCCATGGGATTGGCACCAAAAGTTGAGATTCACCCTCTAGGTGGATCGCATTCAAATTAAGGCCGCCCTAGGAATGTCCCCATTCCACCTGGTTTATGGACAGAACCTATTTTTCCCAATCAATTTACAGATCCCATTTTTGTAGTTTATGCAGGAATTCAGCAGCCAGGATAATATCGTAGAGGTTCAGCTCCTAAATCTGGTGCGGATGGAAGAACAATGAGACACAGCCCTTGAACATTTCACACATCATCAAGAAGTGGTAAAATGATGGTTTGACCACAGATCCCAATACAAGGCTTTTCAGATTTTGGACTTGGTCCTGCTGTGGGACAAGGCCTGAGAAAAGAAAGGTAAGCACACTAAGTTCCAATGGCTCTGGCTCAGACCATACTTAATCTCAGAAATCTGCGGGGAAAATACCTACCACCTTAACACCATGGCTGGAGAACCTATCCCATTACCCATCAATGGAAAGTTTCTCAAACACTATTTCAAATAAGGTAGGTTTGCCCAAAGTTGTATTTTATGTAAAGTCTCTGGCTTGTAAATATCCCTTTCCCGGTGCCTTGTTGGGAGGTACCTTTTCTTGTAAATAGTCTTGTTGGCTGTCCTCTGGGACAGTCCTTTTTCCTTGGTTTTTTTTGTTTTTGTTTCTTGTCTTCTTTTCGGGTTCCGGCATTTTGTCCTCTCTCTTGTAAGGATTAGAATTCTTTGCGTAACACCTGGTCTCTAGGATATGTCTATGATATGATGAACTTAAGAATCTATTGTTAGCATGATAGAATCGGTCTGATCTCCAGAGTTATTTTACAAGTTTGGTAGTACAATATGAGCAATCTTCATCGAGTTTATTTCCAAAAGTCTAGCAATCAGTGAAATAGAAATGAGGGACAAGTAATCAGACACATCGAGGGTAGATTGGTTGCACTAGTTGGTTGACCCAAGTCTGAACTTATAAAATGATTCTTTTTGGGTCTGGAGTTTTTCTCCCCTATTCAGCATAATAAGATTAGGTGAAAGGGTGAAAGGAGTACTGCTATTAAAATTTATCTAAGCCTAAGCTTAAATGGTGAAAGAAGTACCGCCCTCCCACCTAGAAACATACAAAATAACAAAAAAAAAAAAAGTGGGACAAAGCTCCAGTCTCTGAGAGAAACAAGAAAATCTGATGACTTTGTGGTTTAACATACTTAGTGCCTCTTCTCTACCCCTCCCAGAGGTCATCATCTTGATTTCCTTCCAAATCACACACTTCACCACTGATGAAAGGATCATGGGTTAAAACACGTATGGTTGGATTTTCTCAGACATGTTACTCTCTGCATGTAAGCTACTCTGAGTAACGATTTGTTCCTATTTTTCTAACCAGAGATTTTGTAGTTCTCAAATGCACTTAGGAACTCATCCCAGATAGTCTCCATTTGTTATGCCCTGCATCCCCATCCCTACATTTTGTGTGCAAAATGTTGGGTCCCCCTTTTTTCTTTCTGCTTTTGGCTCTTGCCTTGCCTTTTTCTTTGTTTTCTTTATTTTTCCTTCTCTGGGGTTTTCTTCCCTGCAGTGTTGTTTCTATCTTATTCTTGCCTCTCATGTCTCTAGGACCCGGTCCTGAAACTGGTCATCCTTTGTTAGAAGCCAGATTTCAGACTCTAGGATTCTTCACCGCGATGTCCTCTTTTCTTAAGATGGTATCACTACGTGGAATCCCTGGGCCCGGAGTCTGGAGGTCTGTCTTTCTGGAGTTTGCGCAAGGAAGGGTAACTTGCTTTTACCATGGGTATTAATAGAAATTACCTCTCATCTTCACATTTACCACGATTAAACACTTAAGCAATCTTAGCAATTTGAGAGTGATTTTTACAGTGATTTAGCGATAATCCAGTGCTAACTATTCCAAGCTGGTCTGAATGATTGTGAGTGTTTAGTGGTGATAAGTGGTGATCTTCTGACGGTAGAAGCTATTGCAAAGCATTCACGATAGTTTTCTTTCCTTGTCCTTCTCTGTTTTCAGGTTGGTTCCTTCTCTCCGCTCGGCTTTCCTACTTTTTTTTGGTTTTGTTTGGTTTTGGTGTTGTCTCGCTTTTCTATTTTGCCTTGCGTTTCTTCCTGGTTCACCGCCCATTGGTGGGTTGGCTCTGCCAGAGGGTTTTCCACCTTCTGTGTAGATGTAGTATAACCTGTAGGTAATGTAAAATTTGTAAATGTCTATACATTGTCTGGCTTCTGTAAACGTCTGCTCTGCGTTCTGTATATGTGTACACTTAGTGTATATCATTATATATCCCTCTTTTTGCATGTATATACCCTTCAACTCTGCGTATATAGTGTATATTTTGTGTATATCCTGCCTGGTAGTCTGTCGAGCTCATCATGTTGCATTCATTTCTGGTTTCTAGTTTGTGAGCTCATTTTGTGCAGAATACCGCTTGGTTGAAACTCAGCTCTCGGCCGATTTCAACCAGGCAATTTTCTCTCTCCTCCATAGGCTAGCCTGCCATTTCATTTATGTCCCATGCATGCATTTAAATTTGTCCAAGTGACCTTCACTTTTTGCGCATTTAGACAGTTGGCTCCGCCGCTGTCACCATAACTTCCATTTATTGCATACCCATGTGGTGCCCACGTGGGTCTGACAGTCCATTTTTTGTGTACACCTTCCAACGGTTACTTCCCTGGGCTCCGAATCTCTTGCCATCACCCGTCCCATGTCCCTTTAGTGAGTGTGATAAAACCCCTGGACCCGGATGGCTAGTTAAATTTCTAAGTTCGCAATATGTGCTTTCTAGAGTTTTTTGAACTAAGCTAACTTTTCAGGGGGAGCAAGCACCACGATGGTAAGATCTCCAGACCCCAAAGTTTTTATTTATTTATATATTCTGATGGTCGCCTTGCCTTGCAGGTTTTTGGAATAACAAACTTTAAAATATGTCTGAAGCTTTTGCATCCTCACCACCTGGAACTCTGGAACTTCCCTCTACGGCGGTTACCAGGGCAGGTGTCAGATCCAAAATGGAGAAGGCTTTGGAAAAATTGCCCATGAGCCTGAAATTTGTAAAAGACAGTGTCATCATGGGCTCAAAGATTGAGTCCAAAGTCTAGCTTATTATTGACACCAGCATTGGGACATGGCCCGAAATGCAAGCCTTGGTAAAAATAATGTACATCCAATGACAGGCCAGGGATCCATTGGCCATCAAAATTGGAAACTCCAGGATTCTCAAGGAAGCTTATTTCCCATGCTCTATGCAGTCACCAAAGCTTATTCTCACACTTGCAGCACACTACAATACATCCGTCTGAGCTATCATGCTCGCAGCACCAGAACCCACCGGGTATCCTACTCCCATGGTGTCCCTAGATCCTGATACCTTCCAGAGGTGCTTGGGAATCCCCCAATTTGACAAACTAGCTATGGTCACCCAATTAGATGCCTTGGCCCAATTCACGCAGCTGGAGGAGGTGGCCCATATTTATATGAACAATAACTGGCTCAAGGACCCAAAGAGGGACCCCAAGAGGATGAAATTAGAAATCCCTAGGTCTGATTTCAAAGAGAGCATCCAGATGGGGATGATAGCACTATGCCAAGTCTTTGGGAAACAACATGCCTGAGAATTCTCTGGGTGGATGTATTACTTCTTGCTTGGTATAAGCATAGACGGGGAGTTTTTTTACCAGGCTACCATAATCTCAAACCATGTGGACTCCCATTTACTTCAATTGGCTAAGAAGAAGAAGTTTTATATGACTTCCTATGTTCTCTGGGCCCTGGCACAACAACGGCCCCACACCAATGGGTTACTCACAAAGGGCATACTCGGGATCGGCCCAGGCTAGAAGGCCCCTTGGGACCATTTCCCAAAGATTCAATGGGAGGCTAGCTTCCCTATTTTTTGTTGGGTAAATGATGCCTTCGTTTACTACCACCTGCTCACACCTACCCGGGACGCAGGATACCACCTATCTACAGAGGCAATGAATTTGGTTCAGAGTTACGACCATTACTATATACAGTTCCAACAACATACCTACATAAGGGTGACTGGCTTCTCCGGGAAGCCCTACTTGTTACCCAAACATTGTGGGGACAAGATGATTCTCCTAGAGTATTTCAGGTAGATAATGGAGCTGCACGCATTCTATGCCTTGAATAAGGTAACAAATATTCCATTCCCAATCACTTGTGGGAATTATTCATGCAGTCTGGCCACTGCTAAAGAAGTGGATAATGAGCTTAAATGCTATAACCTAGCAGAATTGTACTTAGCGCAGAAACATATTGATCCGCATGGAAAGATTGCAGTGACACTTCCCCAGGCATTAGAGCCCCATCAATATCATATAGAAGACTTCTGGGAATATTTCCAAGATGACATGGAATTTTGAGGGTGGAATTATGTTAGAATGATCGCAGGAATGATGTAAAGATTGAAGCTCTAGAGATTCCTAAAGGACTTCTCAAACACAGGCTCCATGGTAGATCCCTAATACAAAGCAAAGGGGATCGATAAATTGGCCCTCCCACTAGTGAACTGGGATGCCCAAGAAGGGCCCACTATTGAAGAGTTCACTCGCAATATAGTTGAATTTAGCCACCTCTATTTCAAGAAGGTGTGCCTCGGGAGTGTCCGTCGGGTGGCCTAGCCGATACCAAAGTTAACCCCGGGGGCTGGGACTTCTTCACAGGGAGCAGAGAAAGGAAAATGGATAGCCACAACTCCAACTATGTAGGAAGTCCCATAAAAGAGCAAATAAGGCATTTAGTAGTAGCCTCTCAACAAATGCGGGAGAATCTGATCATGCGACTGGCTACCCCAGCATCCATGGCTGAACCAGTTTTTCTTCCCACCTCTCCTTCACTGGTGGCCTTGATGGTTAAGGCAACTAGGGTTAACCCAGAAGAACAAACAACACTAAGGGATGCAGGGCCACCCTTAGTTACTAGAAGAAAGAAGAGGCTTAACCTAAAGCCCAAGATAGAGCCGGATCTGGGGATGCCATAGATCCCACAAGTTGAGATCCTTTCTTCCGACTCCCCAAAACCAGAGAGGAAACCAAAACTTGCTGATGTCCCCACCAACCCTCCCCCGCAGGATGAGTTTGATGATTTTTTTGCAACTGACGAGTTCGGGAATCTTTAGGGGGACATCGAGCAAACAGAAGCTAAAGTCCCAGTGCAGGAAGAGGCTCTGGAACAAGAACCTGCGCAGGAGTAGGGAGAGCAGATGGAAGAAGAAAAAGAGATAGAACAAGAGATCACCTCTGAGGTCCCAAAGATACAAAATACAGGAGTGGACCAATAGAAGCAGAGTGAATAAATGGCATCCGCTAAGGGAACTGAACCTACGGGAGCAACCGTAAACTCAGCCGCCACGTTCCAAGTGTCACTCCTTGGAGTGACCTTTGGGTAGGTAATCACTTCGGCCCAAACATTAAATCTTGGCCCAATACCTCCCCCATTGCTAAAAGATATGCCAATGGAAGAAGAAATCCCGGCGACAGAGACCAAGGAACAAGAAGAGTGACAAGAGGAAGAAACCCCCGGGATGGCCAATGAGGGCCCAGATGAAGCAAAAGACGCAGAGGACAAGGAAGAAAAATAAATGTCACCAGGGAAAAAAAATTTGACGAAGCCCAAGATGAAGGGAGGGAGCCGGGCGATACCCACACCACTGAGGAGGAGTAATAGAAAGATACCGAGGAAGAACCCAAGGAACAGACTTTGGCAAATAAGCCACCTCTGCCGCCATAGTGGTTGGTCGAGAACAAGAAAATAAAAGCTCCATCCACTCCCAGAGCTCATCTATCCCTGGCCGAGATGATGGCTCAGGTCCAAAATCCACCAAAGGCCAAGAAAGCCTGGATGGTTCATACTCTTCAAACCGGGTCAGGTGGAGAAGAAGTTACAGTTGTGGCAACACCTCCCCCAGATGCTAATGAGGCAACTGCCAAAGCTAGAGATTATGATATCACAGAGATATCACTGGGAAAAAGAGGAAAATAGGGTGAAGTGGACCTATTGAAAGAGGTGGCCAGAGCTGTGGAGGCCTGTTATGAAAAGGAGGCCCAAAGGCTCCAAGAGAAAAAGGAGAAGACTGCAAACCTTATGGGATTTCTTACTGAGCTAGCCCAGCCTATTAGTGTCATTCCTCCAAAGGCCTCTACATCTGACGTGCCACTACCATAGAGTGACATAGACTCCTTGCAGGAAATGAATAAGAAGGCCCAAGCGGTCGATGAGTGGATCACTCTACAAATAGGAAACACCCAGTGCTTCCTGGTATCCACCCTCCCAGACTTGTATGTGGCCCGACACATTCTGCATCAGGCAGAAACTATTATTAACATACGGTACGGTGATATAGAAAATTATGAAGCATGGAAGGTAGAACTTGAAGAGCTTCTCGGTCTTGGGGAGGAAATGGTCTCTAAGTCCAGGATTCTAGGAGAAGAATCATTCAATTTTGTGAGAACCAAACACTCCAAACTTGACCTCACATTGGAGGTGCTCAAGCAACTGGTGGGGACTCTACATAATAAAATCAACATGGTCCAATATTCTTTGAAAATGTATAAGGATTTTGTCACGAAGATCTCCGGAGCTGGCCCATTTAGCACTGACACATGCACACCGAAGGAATACATTTTGGGGAAGTTTGATGAATTAGTGGAGTCAAGATATCAATCCCCAGGGAGAGTGGATGGAACTCAAATGGTGAGACTGACTCGCATGATCCTTAGTGGTCATGATGCGGAAAAAATGGCCGATGAATTCAAGAAGAATGTTCTAGAGCTAGGAGAACAAATCGAGGTGGCCAACTACCAGCAGTCCGACCTCAAAGAGATTGATGAGGATGGAATCTCCCACCTCCTCCAGACCTTCAATGATAACAAGAATCAATAAAGTTTCTCCAAGGGCCAGAGAAAATCTAAGCATTTTGTATTCTTTATTCTTTTGGAATGTAAGTTCCTAGATCCCGTAGTCTCGGATCCTAAATTTTGTATTCTTTCAAGTGATATGTGTCCCGGTCCCTAAGGCTAACCGGTCACTTTTAGAAGCAGTCAATAAATATTGTCAGAGGGTAGTTGGCTACATCAAGGCACGTCGGATCAATAGTTGGTCTTCTGACAAATGGTCTTCTCGAGGCACCGCTTTAGATATACACCTGGCACATTGGAGACAGGGTGCCGCATTTCCCATTTATGAGGCATGTAGCCTCAATCCCCGAGGGATCAGATTCCTTCTCTTCCTCAGCTCTCTTCTCGAGAATGATTCTTCCACTCCATCTTCTTGTCTTATTCTTCTGACATGTCAGACCTTCTTCATCTTGAGGTATTTTGTAAGGTGACGCAGGTAGTACCGGCTACCAGATATTGTATTTTATGGCAGAATGTAAAATAGGGTTAGGGTTAGGGTTAGAGGAAAATGTGTATAAATAGTAAGTCTGGCCCTTTTCCAAGGGCTGGCAAAATTGATGATTTTGCAGTCCATAGTAATAGAGAAGCAGTATTTTCATTTCAGTTGCAGAGCTCAATGCTCCTTGATCTTAAAAGCTTTCAGTAGTTAGATGCTCCCTTGGAGCCGCCATTGTACCACACACTAGTGCTTGCTAGAAGGAATATTAATGAATAAGAGATGGTTCTTGCAATAATGTTGTTGACACTTTGTCTTCTGAGTTAATGGTATTTTATGTTTAATGTTCTTCATGTCTTCTGCTCTGATACTTTAAGTAGATTAACGACCTCATTTTTCTTGCTACTAATTAAATATGAACTGATGGTTGTGTATTTCTTCGGTATTTAGTGTAATATATCAGAGCATTATTGATGTATTGAATGTTTAAACATAACTATAGGTAGATGAAATACTTCTAACCCTACAAGATCTTTTTCATTTTATTTTCTAAGTGTAGAATGCTTGGAGGAACCCCACCTTTTTGAATCCCTAGAGAGAACAAGTTGAAGACACTAGCTATCCCCCTTGAAAATAGTCACATCTCCCAACCAAGCCCCACACCATTGAGACCTGACTCTCAGGTGCTTGGAGGCCCGGGGAATCTCATTTCCCCAGACAACCTTTGCAGGTGAAGTTGGTCGGTACCCCGGTACCCAGTGACAACTTACGACTATTGGCGGACCCGGTCACCAAATTCACGTCAACACTATCAAAGAAGATTGAACAACAATACTTCATTAGGGTATACCAAGAAAGTAGAATCGCTAAATCAAGCTAAACAAAGAAATGTATACTCAAGCCCAAAGCCCAAGAATCCCTCTTTCCATCACTGTGGAATACCAGGCCACACATCAAATGTTTGCAAAAGCAAAGAAAAAGGTATTCCTAGAAACCCTCCTAAATTTAATGGTATTTTCTATAACTATAATAAGCATGGACATCAAGCACATGAGTGTAGATCCAAGTTGAACAAACCATAGAAGAAACCATACATTGATAAATACTGCCAAAATTGCAACATGCATGATCATACATCACAAGCATGTAGAAAGAACACAAAGCAAATTTGGAAGCCTAAAGGCCAAGAAAAGGTAAATCAACTAAGAAGACAAGGTAATGCTTATGCATGGGATTATAACACTTGGAGTAGTTGTACAGCATGTGGAAAATATGGACATATAGAATAAAATTCAATGAGACAATGGAGAACCAGGTCGAGGAATTGGTCAAACTCTGGAATGGCATGTTCTCACTATCACAAAGTCAGTCAGTTAAGCAGAGATTGTGCAGACCAAATAAATACTTATGGTAATGGAAATAAAATTGATGAAATTGTGAGGATCAAAAATAAAATGTAGAGAAGAGAATCAAATGATAATGAAGGACCAAGCACAACAGTTGGTGACACCTCATCTAATGGATTAGGTGGCTCCATCATCTCCAACTGATCAATATAAGCAGGTAAGGAACTATGTTTTGAAAAGCTATATCTTACATCAGTTTCTATATTCATTACACATATGCCAAATTAGCATGAATTGAGATGCACTATGGTATTATACTTTTGATTACTTTGATCTTGTTGAATCGGTTAATATGTACCAAGTTAGAACTGACAGTCGGTGAGAATGTGAAGAGACAACCAAGATGCTATGGTAACCGAGTATACAGTACACTCACCAAGCTGAAACATTGTTAATGTTAACCGAGCATAATTTTTTTTCATTGAGTAGTTGGTGAAAAGCATTTATTTCCCTACCCTAAGTCATTTTCTATAAATTTGATCAATGTGAATGATAATCCATAAAGGATCAAAAGTTGTCATTAGTATATAAGAAGATGGTTTTGGTCAATCGGTCATGATCATAGAGTGACAGCACTCACCGAGTGTAGTGATCACTAAGATGTTTTGAACACTGAGTGATAGCACAATGACCAAGAAGTATATCAACCGAGCAAAAATCTATGAAGACATCATCGAGCACTAGTCTACACCGAGAGACATCATTTCACCCAAAAAAATGGATCTCACCTACACGTCAGCTAAAGAACTTTAATATTTAAAATGAATTTTTTTCTTAGCTAGATAACTATTTTTTTGTGGATCAAGAAAAGCATTAATTGTGGATGTAATTAGTTAACTGATTGTATTCATGCAAACTAGGAGATCAACGTCAAGTTATAAACCTTTGATCTTAGAGTTTTTCAAGAAAAGCATGAAACCTAATTAGGTCAAATCTTTTGCATATAGATGTAATAATCAATCAAGAATTGTATGATTATAGACGCCAAGGATATCTATGGATTAGAAAAAGAGTTTCATGTACAAGGACAGATAAAGAAGAATTTAGGTTATAAAGAACCACATACAAGGCTACCGAGATTAATAGAGGTATTAAATTCATCACAATAAGGTGATATATATTTTTGTGTACTTAATGGATCTGTAATTAGCAATTTGAGATTGCAGCAATCAGGTCAGATATTTTGTTACTCTCTAACAATTGTAGAAAAAAGCAAAATCCTTTCACAAGGTGGACTTAATAGTCTTTTTGTAAATCTCTTAACCGAGTGCACACATACATTATGTTGCTAAAATATCTTTACCAAGTAGACTTAACAATTTTGACATGTTACTCCTAACATAGTAAGATCATCATAAGTGATCACAACTTGTAGCCCTAACAGGCACCTTCCATTCTGCAGATAGTGAAGCTTTGTGGGTTTCATCACCACCGCAGTTTTTACCTTCTAACAAGGGTTTCTACGTGATCAAATACTTGTGTCATGTGTAAATGATTTTCATGAATGTTTCAATATTTTCTTACATGCATTTATATTTATGCTATGATATTGCATGCATGAAGTAGAAAAGATATAGTGGTCGGTTATGCAAGTAATAAGTACTAAGGTTTAATTTGTAAAAAAGTTTTTAAGGGTACTGATTCACCCCTCCCCTCTCAGTACACACCCTTCCATTATTCCAACAATTGGTATCAAAGCTAGTTCTCTTATTTGGAAAAGTTTAATCACTTGAGAGAAAAGATCTTACAATGGAAAGGTATAAGCTTGATAAAAATATTGAGAATCAGAAGTTGCAAATACAGATTTTCTTTGAGCAATACAAAGAGGCAAGAAACAAATTGAAAGAGTTATTGGCAAAAAGAAAATTCATGGCATCTCGCTGTAATGAAACTGACTATCATGGAGAAGAGAAACCTAACCTATTTGATTCATCTGGATCTAGATCTAGTAGTATATCTGACACATCTGAAGAAACCATTGCAGATCTAAATGAAATCAATCAACATCTGACTGAACAAGTGAAAGTATTACAGATCGGTCAAGAGACACAAATGGTAAGAATGATTATAGTTATGAAGAATGCAAGACAAGCTAAATAAGAAATAACTTTAGCTATTGATGACAGGAGAAAGATTAATGAAAATTTGCAAGAGAAATAATCTGAGATACAGAGACTCACTGAACATCACCTTGAGATCACCAATCAAATAGTTCTTATGAGTCATGAGGCCAACCAAGTGAACATAGAACTTGTTGGAAAATTGGAAGTTATTGGTGAACTAAAAGAAGAAAATGAGAAACTGAAGCATGAAGTAAAGATTCAACAACAACATTATGATATGATCAAGAAAGTTGGAGACAGTACAAAAAGAATGGATGAATTTTTGAATGGACAAAGAAGACTCAACAAAAATACTGGTTTAGGGTATACCGAGCATGGAGATTCATCAAACCAAGCTGATAAAAGGAATGTCTACACAAATCCAAGACCAAAGAAGTATTCATGTAATCACTATGGAAAATCAGGCCACACATCAAATGTTTGCAAGAGCAAAGCAAAAGGTATTCCTAAAACTACTTCTACATACATAGGTAATTGTTATAACTGTAACAAGCATGGACACAAAGCACATGAATGGAGATATAAGCTGAACAAACCAAAGAAGAAATCTTACATGGAAAAAAATTGTCCTACTTGCAACATGCATAGCAACACATTTCATGAATGAAGGAAAAAGATAAATCAAGTTTGGAAACCTAAAGAACAAGAAAATACATATCAACTGAGAAGAGTTGGTAATACATATGTTTTGGATTACAACATGTGGTAGATATGGACATATAATTGCTAAATGTATGAGGAAATGGATAAGAAGATCTAGAAACTAGACTAACCCTGTTATGACATGCTTACACTATCATAAGGTCGGTCACTTAAGTAAGGACTACAGAGACCGAGTGACAGATTCAAGCACTTTTCCAAATGGAAATACTATTGAAGACATCATGAGAATGATAAATCAAATGTGGAGGAGAGCTCCGAACAATGCTAATGCTAGACCAAGCACTACAGTTGGTGACATCTCATCCAATGGATCAGGTGATTCCACCACCCCCACCTAAGAAATACAAGTAAGTATGGAACTACACTCTATGAAGCTATATTTTACATTAGTTCCTATATTTATTGAGAATGTGCCAAATTAGCATGAATGAAGATGCACTATGGTATTGCATGTTATATTTTGTAAATCTAGTCTGGTCAGTCAATATGAACCAAGCATAAACTGCACGTCGATGAACATGTGAAAGACAATCGAGTTAACAATATATACTAAGCATTGTATACTCACCAAGATGAAGACTTTGGTGTGTTAACCAAGCATCTCTATTTCATTGATCGAGTGGTAGGTGAAGCATTTAATGCATCACTTAGGGTATTTTTCTATAAAAGGGCAGCGTGAACTTATTCGTTCACCCGGCGTTAAAAATAAAATTGTAGATTGAAGAAGAATGATTAAGAGTGACTACATTACAAAGTGATTCATAGCACTTTCAAAGCTAATCCAATAGAACTCAAGCATTCACAGCAAACATCTAGTGATTATGTAGACTCGCCAAGTTAACAGTTTATTTGTGAAGAAGCCCTAAATTAAAGAATAATGGCAACTAGTTCACGAACCTCAAAGATCAAGATGGAAAAGGACAATAAGGTCATTTTAATAAAGAACTTGACCTGTGAGGAACCTAACTACAAGTTTTTCCCTGAGGTTGTTGCTCAACCCAATGATAAAGGAGCATTTTTTAGTATATCACCTAGGGTTTTACTAGTTGAAGACATCTGTGCATACATCCAATGCAAAGTTGCAGAGATTGGAGACTTTGAGCTTGAGGAAGCTTATCAAAATTTATGCAAGGATGGTTACCTAAGGGACAAGTACAAGCACATTGAAGTGAAAGGGTTAACCAATGCCCTATTGTTCCCAAAAGATTTCAAAACGATATGGATTTTCATTGTGCTCAGTCGAGTGCATGATAGAAAGATGTGGTTAGATGAACCCAAACCAATCACAAAGGATGTGATTCATGTAGTGACTGGATACTCGATAACCAAGAAGCAAAAGCCCTAAGGCACCCTGGACGTGCTGAGATTGAAAAGTTAACTGGAGCCGAGTGGGATGGAAGAGGTCTGAAAATCAATTCAATCACTAACCCTAAAATGAAATTTGGTGTGTATATGATTGGATATAAATATTTCAAGCTAGCTAAATGAATAGCGTTGCTTGTGGAGCAGTCGACACTGCATACAAAATAGTGAAGAAGGGACTGCAACTTGATCTAGCCAAACTGCTACAGAAATAACTTGAAGATAATATGAGAACAATTAGATAAACTTGATTTAATACATGTAAGTTTGGTTCCCTATTGATGTGCACATTATTTTACTTACAGAATTTCTTCCCTTCCATCGGTAATGTCACTTGGGACACCGACCGACCTATCAAATCACAAATTAGTGATTACATTAAATTACTAGGAGATAATTTCACACCTCTATTGGATGCTTACTTTACATCATTCAAGAATAGGATGTAGAAGAGGATAAAAATCCCTTCCCAGCTAGTTGAACAATACAAGGATGAGATATGTTTTATGGTTGACACCGACACAAAACTCATCAAACCTGTCAACCGAAGAACAACATGGTTACCACTATTAGACTATGAAATTGACATAGATCTGGCTACAAGAGCTATTGAATCCCTACTGAATGAACCAGTTGACAAATATTTAAGCAGATTTGGCACATATGAGGAAGCCAAGTCAATAATTAACACTAGTTTAGAAGTCAAGAAAATAGGAAGGAAAAGAACACGAATGGTGAATTCACTTCAGAAGAAATTTTTGGTAACTGATGAAGAGTTGGAACAATCAGTAGACAACACCGAGGAAGAGACACCCATTGGTGAAAGTAAAGATTTAAGTGATTCAAAGTCTATAGAATTAGATGTAGAGCCATCACAGGCCAAGAAAACAAAATTTATTGAAGTAACAGCTGCATCTAGAACAAGGAGAAAAATAATAAAGGTAGACTCGCCACCCTTAAAGAAAGGCATTGTAAGAACATATAAAAAAGGATAGCCTAAATCCTCAATCGAGAAACCAAAACCAAGATGACAAAAGAGATATGTAAGAGGAAAATAAGATAAGGATGATACTGAAGAAGATGAAAAAGAACAAAAAAATCTGAGCAAAAAAGCCAAAAATACCATAGATAATTGATGAAATTGCAGAGTCATTCATCAAAATAGACAGTCTACAACATCATAATCTTAGACAATGGGGAACTCTGTATACCAAAAATAAAGACAAAATAGAAGAGGTCATCATTAAGATGATGGTTGCTTACAAATATGTACCTATAAAATTTGGCAATCATATTCCACAAGAGCTACATGATAAGATATCAGCTAGATGGACATATGCATTGCACATAGAGAAACAAATGAGAGAGAGATCCCTAGTTACATTCATGCCCAATTCTATAGTTGAATAAATTGACTCAACCATGAAGGAGCACGCCAAGATTTTTTTTTCAAAATACAAAGGATACAAAGTATTGCAGAACAAGTTAGAAGATATTGACATAGAAAGCAATAAGATTTGGACTCAAATATTTAATCCACCCAAGTAGGTACTGGATATAACCAAGACTGCTCACAATAAGGAGGAGGCCACATTGAGCCCCAAACACTTATTCATCAACAACACTGAGGATGTCAATCCTATTGACTTAACCACATAAGCAAGTAAGGTAATGGATGATATTCTTGATATATTAAAATCATTAGGAGAAACACCAGTCGTAACTATACAATATATCACTCATGGTGATCCTGATGATGATGCCAAGGCTGATGAAGATGTCACTAATGCCACCGAGCCAACAAATGAAAAGGACACTACTAATGTTGCACAGGCACTTGTACCAGGTAATATGCCTTATTTGATGCAAGAAATCAATATAATGACTGAGTCACAGCAAACACCACCTGATACTGAAGCAAACATACCAATGGACAAAGGTGATGAACATGGGGAGAAGACATATACTAGAGGAGAGTACAAATTGAGTGATGCACCCACCAAGAACACTAGAGAGGCAAACAAGGTTGCAGGTCAAGAAAAAGTTGAAGTAGAGACATCTACAACTAACCAAAAGGTATAGACTGAGCACCCTATCCAAGGCACCATGCCTCCCAAGAAAACAACAACATAAACCAAGCAACAAAAGGCTCTTGCTATAGTACCTCATTCCCCTGCTTCAAGAAACATTCAGAAGAAGAAGAAGAAGAGGAAGAAAAAGAAAGGAAGAAAAGCCCATGTTACACTCGATGAGATCATAGACATACCCAACTATGATCCAAAAACACGATCCTGATTCCCTAACAAGATATGGGGATCTATGCAAAAGAAAATCACTATAGGACAAGCTTAGAAAGGAACACAAAAATTCACAATTCCTAGAAAAAACAAAGGAGATTCTATTGCAAGTAGTGCCTGACACCAAGATTGATCAAACGAAACCCATTATTGATCAACTTGCAGTTCTGACCGAGGCAATCACAACATAGAATATAGATGCCAAGAAGGTCATTGAAAAATGAGTAGAAGAGAAGTGTTAATACAAACTCACTAAGAAAATCAGCCAAGAAGTGGCAGAGAATAAGGTGAAACTTTTTGACCTAGTAGCTACATTAGAACCTGTTATTTAAGAAGCAGTAACCTTAGTTTAAAAATTGTGCACTCTAGAGCACTTTACTACCGAGCATAGTGAACAGATAAATAAGATAGATGAAAATATAAAAGCTAGTGCACTAAGTCTATCAACCGATCCAAATGCATTCCAACTGCATTATGAAAATATAGTTGAATCTAAACGGTTAAGACTTGAAATAAAAAAGGAAGAAAGAAAAATCAGAGATAAAGTAATCGAGCTACAGGCCATGTTACTATCGAATCTCACATTGTTGTTAACACACATGACTATGGAAAAGACTCTAATTTCCACCCAGAGATGTCAGTAACAAAAATCATATATGACATGCACGCTCAAATCACTTTGGAGCAAATGACCCTAGAGCACTTAAAGGAGAAATAGGAAAAGCTGATAGCATCCATTCAGCAATCTCATTCACACATATTTGATAAGATGTAAGTTCTACATCTTTGTCATTACTTTAAAAAAAGGGGGAAACATGTACATACATAGTATCTACATACTGGAGCATGAACATAGGGGGAGTCATTTTAAAGGTAAAACACTTGGTGTATATACTATACATATCAATTTTTGATACTAATGCCAAAGGGGGAGATTGATAATCCATAAATGATTAGAAGTTTTCATTAGTATATAAACAGACAGTTTTGTTCGATCGGTCATGATCACCAAGTGACAACACTCACCGAGCGACAGCACTCACCGAGTGTAGTGATCAGCGAGATGTTTTGAACACCGAGCGATACCACAATCACCGAGAAGTATATAAATTGAGCACCACTCTACAAAGACATCACCGAGCACCAGTCTACACTGAGAGACAACATTTCACTGAAAAAAGCAGATCTCACCTACACGTCAGCTAAAGAACTTTAATCTTTAAAACATCTTTTTTCCTTAGCTGGATAACCATTTTTTGTGGATCAAGAAAATTGTTAATTGTGGATGTAATTAGTTAACTGATTGTATTCATGCAAACTAGGAGATCAAGTTCAAGTTGTAAACCTTTGATCTTAGAGTTTTTCAAGAAAAGCATGAAACCTAATTAGGTCAAATCTTTTGTATATAGATGTAATAATCAATCAAGAATGATATGATTGTAGCCACCAAGGATATATATGGATCAGACAGAGAGTTTCATGCACAAGGAAAAATAAAGGAGAACTCAGGTTATAAAGAACCACATACAAATCTACCAAGCAGAACAGAGGTATTATTCATCACAATAAGGTGATATATATTTTGTGCACTTAATGGATTTGTAATCAGCAATTTGAGATTACAAAAATCGGTTAAGATATTTTGTTACTCTCTAACAATTGTAGAAAATATAAAAATCCTTTCACAAGGTGGACTTAACAATCTTTTTGTAAATCTCTTAACCGAGTGCACACATACATTGTGTTTCTAAAATCTCTTTACCGAGTAGACTTAATAATTTTGACATGTTACTCCTAACAGAGTAAGATCATCATAAGTGATCACAACTTGTAGCCCTAACAGGCACCTTCCATTTTGCAGATAGTGAAGCTTTGTGGGTTTCATCCCCACTGTAATTTTTACCTTCTAACAAGGGTTTCTATGTGATCAAATAATTTTGTCATGTGTAAATGAGTTTCATGAATTTTTCAATGTTTACTTACATGCATTTATATTTATGCTATGATATTGCATGCATGAAGTAGAAAAGCTACAGTGGTCGGTTATGCAAGTAATGAGTACTAAGGTTTAATTTGTAAAAAAAATTTTAAGGGTACTGATTCACCCCTCCCCTCTCAGTACATACCCTTCCATTATTCCAACAGTGAACTCATTTGTTCACACCGTGATCACAGAGAAGAACAGAGAAAATAGAGCAAAGTTGCATTATAGCATTTTTGAGCATTCTACAGAGATTTAAGCATATTCTGAGCATACCAAGGTTATTCATTGTGCATTCTTCTTTACCCGATTCATTTGAACACTTTCACGCAAGCCCTAAACAAGAAATCGACATCTCAAACCATGAAAGCCAAGATGGAGAAGGATAAAAAGATTGTTTTGGTAAAGAATTCCACTTGCACAAAGCTACATTATAAGATCCATCCATAGGTTGTAGCCCAACCGGATGAAAAAGGTGTGTTTTCATTGATCCCGCCTAGGGTTTTGTTAGTCCAAGAATTACGTGCCTACATTCACTGTAAATTAGATGAAATCGGAGATTTTAAAATCATGTCGACTTATCAGTCACTATGAATAGATGGGAAATTTAAAGAAGATCATAAACATCTAGAGGTTAAAGGGTTAACCAATGCCCTAAATTTCCTGAATATATTTAAGACCGAGTGGATCTGCATTTTTTTTAGTAGAGTAATCGAAAGGAAATCTCAGGATGGATGAGCCCAAAAAGATAAAAAAATGATGTTATTCATGTTGTGACAGGGTATCCCATATGTGATAAATCCAAATCCCTAAGGTACCCACCAAGAAATGAAATAGAGAAGCTAACATGAGCCGAATATTATGGTAGAGGTCTGAAGATCAATTGCATTGGTGGTCCTGAAATGAGGTTCGGTGCATTTGTAATTGGATACAAGATATTCCAATCCAGCAGATTGAATAGCGTTGCTTGCGAAGATGTTGACATAGGCTATAATATTGTTAAGAAAGGAGTACAATATGATCTATCTGAGCTATTGCAGAGGAAATTTGAAGAAAAAATTAAGACCATTAGATCAGCACGATCAAATACATGTAAGTTTGGTTCCCTATTACTATGCACATTCTTCTACCTACAAAATTTATTTCCATCTATCGGTACATTTAAATGGAAGTCCAACTGACCAATTACAATGCAAATCAATGATATGATTACAAGCCTAGGAACAATTTTGAACCAGTCATGAATGACTATTTTGCAAAGTTTAAGGCTAGGATGGAAAAGAGTACTAGAATTCCACTACAATTGGTAGATAAGTACAAAGATGATATATGTTTTTTAGTAGACATTGATACTACTCTAATCAAGGAAATACAATCAAGGAAAACATGGCTACCTCTGTTAGAATATGAATTAGATATTGATACTACATCTAAGGCCATTGAAAAATTGTTGAATGAGCCTGTTGACAAATCTTCCATGAGATTTGGAACTTTTGATGAAGCCCAGACCCATATATCTATAGGTCTACAAGTACAAAAGATGAGTAGGAAAAAGACAAATATTGTGAAGACATTGAAGAGAAAATTTGTGATAACAGAAGAAGAATTAGAAAATTTTGTAGATGATACCAAGGAGCGTACCTTAGTAAGTCAAGATGATGAACCCGAACATGATGTTGATGCCACTGAATCATATGAAGAACAAGATAATGCACCTAAGGACAAAAGGGGAAAAAGCATAAAGACTGAGTCTCCATCATAGACCAGATCACAATCAATGACTGTGGATTCACCACCTTTGAAGAAAGGTGTAGAAATAATTACAAGGCCCTCACCAAAGCTCACTTACCAAACACAAAATTAGAAGGGGACTATCAAGAATCCAATACTGAGACAAAGGAAAATATATGTAAGGAAAAAAGATGACAAGGATGATTCTGATGATAATCCAGATCAATTCAAGGTTGTAAAGAATAAGACACCTCAGACTATTGATGAGATTGCAGAGGAAATCATAACAACTAGACGATTAGGACATCCAAAGATACATGCATATTATGATATGACTACTGAGAACAAGGATAAACTTGAAGAAGCAATCATAGGTATGATGATCAAATTCAAACAAGTTCCACTTGAATTTTCTTCTTACCTTCCTTCTGAGTTATATGATAAGATATCAGCTAGATGGTTCTATGCACTTCAAACTGAGAAATAGATGAGAGAGGCAACTCTTAGTCTTATTAAAGTTGACTACACTGTAGAATAGATAAATGATATCATGCAGAAATATGCCAAGAAATTTCCTAAGAAAGCATGATCACTAAATATTCTACAAGGAAATCTGCAGGAAGTAGATATTGAGAGCACACATATATGGAATAAACTGCTGAACCCACCAAAGGAAATCCAAGATATAGAGGAAGATATAAACATTGCATCCAAACTCGACACTAAGGTAGATCGACCGAGCACAAAACCAATAGATGTTGATTATGCAGATGTTAACAATATATTGGATGAAATTCCTCAACTATTGACTAACATGAGTCACCCAGAGATCACCACAAATGGCACAACTGAAGATGATCCTGATGATAAAGCTAAGGAAGATGAGATAGTCAGAGCAACCGATGCCCTAAATGAACAAGACACAACAGAGGTCGCCTGAGTAAATGTACAAGGCCAGCTACCTATGTTAGTACAATCCATTGAAATAGAGAGTGAAGGATAGAGGAAGACACCCAAGAAGGTTACAATTATAAATGAAGACAAGGGTTATTAGAAAGGTACACAAACTGAGCATAGTGGTGGAACTACCCAAGGTGATGCATAAAAAGATACCACTAATGCAAAAGTGAAAGGTGAAGGTAATACAGATAACACAAATAATACAGTAGATACTTCTACTACTGATACAAAGTCAGTTACCAAAGCACCTCACAAATCATCACACCAAGTATCGAGCAAGAAAAGCCTAAACCTGAGACAAAGGCTCAATTATCATTAACTTTATCTCCTTCATCTAGTTTCCAAGGAAAGAAAAAGAAGAAGAAGAAAGGAAACAAAAATGATGTTACTTTAGATGAAATCATAGATATTCCAGCATGGGATCTAAGGACACTCAATCCAGAAACATTGAAAAAATATGGTGAATTATGCACCAAGAAAGTAGCACAGGAAAAGTTAAGGAAAGAACATAAGAATGCACAAGTCTTCAAAGCCTCCAAGGAGATTCTTTAGCAATTTGTTCGTAACTTAGCTATTAATGAATCCACCCCCATCATTGATTAAATTTCACTTCTCACCAAGGCCATTAACAAACTTGACATTGATGTCAAGCATAAACTGGAAGAAAGAGCTGAGAAGATACAATACAAGGTCAGAGAGAAGATTAGCCAGGCAGTGGTAGTACACAATGTAACTCTGTCTGAATTTGTGAAAGGAATAGAAAGTATCATATCTACAACCATCACAATTCTACATCAAGATCTAAAAGATAGTGCAAACAGTCTATCAACCGAGCAACATACATTTCATATGGATTACACCAAGGTACTTCAGAACCAGCGGTTGAGACTATACCTAAAGAAAAAAGAAGAGAAAATCAAAGAACAAGTAACCAGGCTACAGGAAACATTACTACTGCATTTTGTTATGATGTAAAAATATGTGACATTGGAAAAGAACCTGATTGCCACCCCATAATTGTCAGTGATAGACAACATATATGATATGCATGCTCAACTAAACTTAGAGTTATTAACCCTTGATAATTTAAAGGAAGAATGGGAGAAGCTATTGGAAACTCTCAAGAACACCCATCCTAATATTTTTGAAAAACTCTAAGTTATATTCCTTTTTTCATTTTTTTCAAAAAAGGGGGAACCATATGTATATAAGTATAGTACGGGTGATACTATAATCAGGAGGATTTTATATACATATATCAAGCATGTACAAAGGGGGAGTCACTATGTATAATAATATGAACAGTAATAAGTTTTTGATACTAATGCCAAAGGGGGATAATGTTACTCCAATTACGCATTGAATTTGTCATTAGTTATCAAGAAGACATAATGGACATATGGTAACAGAGTCACAATAGGATAGTTGGTATATTCACCAAAGTACAGAGATAACCGAGAGCACTGATCACGCCCAGAGTTAACCAAGTACAGTGATACCTGAGCTGACATACTTTACCGAGTAGTAGACAACACCGAGCTACACAGTATAAATAGAACAAGTAGTATAACCAAGATACACATAATACACTAAGCACAAAGAGGCAACAATAACCAAGTGGACCAAAGGCCACATAAACATTTTTTATGGCACATCATTCTATGTAACAACTTTTTCTGACCTAGATAACAGTTTTCACGATCAAGGAGAACATTAATTATGGATATACAACATTAATTGTTTATGTCTCCTATGTTATATGATCAAGGTAAATTATGTACATCATTGATCTTAGGGTAGGGATGTAATTGTAAAGACCTAATTAGGTCATAGAGTTTGATATATAAATGTATAGATGTCAAATTTTGGAATGTATGTTGATCAAGCAATGATCAAGTAGCTACCATACTATAGACATCAGAGATCAGACAAGGGATTTCAAGGATAGAAACTACATAGCATAACTCAGTTTTCAGAACTAAGGCAAGGCTACCAAGAAGAACAGAGCATAAGGTATTGTGTGTGAGAAATTACACCTTCATGAAATTAGGATTCTAAACTACAATTCTATTAAAAGAAATACAACAATTTAATCTAAGAATTGCAATTAAATCCATGACATCTCATGGTTCCCTATCTAAGCTTTGTTAAGAGAGCTCTCAGCCTTAATCTCTCTCAAGGACAATCCTAGAATGAGAAATTCAAAGATAAAATGCCTAAATCTAGCTCAAATTCTCAAGATGATATAGAATTCTAACTCAAATGCTCATGATATGCTCCTCAAATCAATAAATTATTTCTACAAATGATAAAAATGCTTCTCAATTGTTCACAAATTGCCTATAATAAGGATGCTTTGCACTTGAATTTCTAGGATATGAAATGCATAGAAAATGGCTTGTATTTATAGTAAATTCCCAAGGGTAGGGGATAGAGTGATTTAACCATGGGTTAATGCTTGGTTGAGTTTGATCCCTCAAATGGTTTCAAATGGGGGGACCATTTAAATGGTTGTCCTCAAAGGGTGGGACAAGAAGACAAAATACTCAATTCTCATTGGTTGATCAAATTGAGTTGAAAGAAAATAGGATTTATTTAACTCAAATCATTAATTAAATTAGCCATGTAAGGGTGAATGGGTTGAATTTGATTTTTGATTTAAAACTATACAATTAATTGATTAAAATCAATTATATAATTTGATTGATCCCTTTTTAGGCTTAAATTTGATTATTTGATTTCATGATTATTTAATCCTTTGATTTTAATTTGATTTTGTCCAATTTGCTTGATAAATGTCCATTTGATAGATTTTGATCCATTTTAATGCATTTTGATGAGATTTATGGCAATTGGCTGAGATTTGCAAATTTGGATGTTTAAGAGACATCTGGTCAATTTTAGGTGTGTACAAATGCCCCTCTTTGAATTGATGTGTGAAGCGCATTGATTCAAAGAAAACTTGATGTCCTGGTCATTGATTTGACACAGGTGTCTAATTTGATTAACTGATGCAAAACCTAATATTGAAATTGATAACCTGATGTGAAACCCTGATGTGAAACCCTGATGTGAAACCTAATTAATTTGAAAATCTGATGTGAAACCCTGATGCAGAACTTGATGTAAAACCCTGATGCAAAACTTGATGTAAAACCATGATGTAAAACTTGATGTAAAACCTTATGCAAAATACCTCACTGATAAAGTTTTGAATTTTCAATGCCCCAGATTTGATGTAAAATATGATGCAGAATCCAAGTTTGATGATATGATGATGCCCCTCAGAAATGAAAACATGTTTGATGTGCAAATGTCAAAAAATTGATGAAACTGATGAAGAATAGATCCAAGATGATTTCATTTTTGATAAACAATAATGCTGAAAAAGATGTCAGAAGATGCCCCAGTGTGAAAATTATGCAATTTAGTCTATCTGGGTCAAAAAAAACCTTCAAAATTAGGGTAAAATAGCTTAAATAGGTTGAAAACCCCAAATTTACTATTCATTTTCACTTTTTACTGCTGAGATTTTGCTCTAATCCTGTGACGATTGACAGCGATGGTGGTCCCCATTCAAGAGTATTGGTTCAAGAGAGCTTGACGGTATCAGAGACCTCTTGACTACAGGCCTCTGGTGAGTGATTTTACCCTTCCTAGTGCATTTATTGCTCATTTTAATAGCATTTATTCCAAGTTTTTAATGCTTTTTAGATAGATTTTTGCGAAATGTCACGTAGGAAACTTTAAAAGCCGCCTAGGCTAGTGAAAATCTGCCTACAGACATTTTAAAGCTACGTTGGAGCAATCCAGAGTCGCCTAGGAATTAGGTCAAAAATTACAACCCAATGAATTTTGTGCTACCTATGAAACCCTATCATTTCAAGGCCGCCTAGGACAATTTGAAAGTTGCCTTGGACTTTAAAAGGTCGCATGCTTGGTAAAGCACAGCCTCCGATGTTTGAAGTGTCGCGTATGAGATGTTCAACACTGCAACGCTAAAAAGCCGCATATACTTAATCAAGTGCGACCTCCAAGAAAATTTGAGCAAAACTAAAAATAGATAGGATAAGATTGCTGTCAATTGAACGTCTGACAGATGTGATTGATTTCCAAGCTAGAAAATTTTATTCCATGATGTCACTTAGTGTTTACGATATTAGAAAAATCATATCGATGAATGTTTGATATGCAAATCAGATTGATTAAAAAGATGCCAAATTGATCCCTTCTCAAGATCTAGAGGTTAGGAACAATAGGTTGATGTGCTCAAAATAGAGCAAGGATAGATTTAATGTGTTTGATTGACTTAGAATGATCCACAAATAGAAAGACTAATATAATTCACCTTGTTTCAAAATGTAGGAACATTACCGTAAGTTGCGAGTATGGGGTGTGGTTTCTTGGATTTTTTATTTGGTTGATGAGATTACTCCTCCTAAGAGATGTACTATCGAGATATGTGGTCTCAGTTTCCTTCTTGATCTCCCTCAGTTTCAGCTAAACTGAGGTCTATTGACAACTATGGCAGAGCAATGGCACTCTAACCATAACACTTTCCATCTACCCCTTGGTGAGATGACTATCACACCAGAGGATGTATACAGATTTTTGAGGATCCTGACTCATGGAGAGCGGGTATACTATGATTCAGTTTATAATGGCAGCATATGCAGATGGGTGTTCGGAGACAACACCATTGAGAATGATTACATTACATGGGTGTAGTTTGCTTCATTTCCTACTTTGCCAGCATTGCTAGGAGCAGTTATTGGAGGAGTATTGCTTCCTGATAGGAGAGGTCGTGGCTTTGCAGTTGAATGGGGCCGTATATTAAAGGACTTGATTACACATCCTTGGATATTTGACTAGGGTTCATGTGTGTTAGCCCATCTTTACCATGATCTACATGAGATTATATACAGGCGAAGTACATCTATTTCAGCAGATGTAGTTCTTTTACAACTGTGGACTTGGGAGCATATCCCTATTACCAGACCTATCTCGGCACAAGTGCAGGCCCAAGGATATCCATAGGCTTTTTTTTATGATGTTATTCTTTTCCAGCATCACCTGGGCAAGGTTGAGTTTCAGCGTCGTACTATCGATGATATTGATTAGGTCATATGGAGACCCTATTTGAGTTGTGAGAGATGGCGAGAGGATGATGATGAGTTGCCTTATATGTTTTCCCCTCGGTGGATGATTGGTCGATCACCACTAGGTATAGAGAGATTTTTCTTTGGGAGAGTGCTCCGTCAGTATGGCTGAGTATAGGATATGTCCTAGGGTATGGAACTTTATGCTAGGGTACATGCAGAGAAATCCATGTGGGGAGCTCAGATTGACTATCAGTATGCCTGTGCACAGATTGATCAGCTTGGATTTGTGAGATGGGATCTAATGACACATGTAACTGATGTAGGGACATCCACTAAGTATTGAGAGTGGTTCTTATGACATCACTTTTATTAGATTTACAGATCCAGCTGAGCCCATTCTGGATGTTGATGATCTATCTGATGATGATGATGGAGATGATGATGATGGTGATGGATATGGAAGGAGACCTCAGAGACAGAGGGTTCAAAGAGCTCCTAGGGTATAGAGAGTTGTAGGACCTTGGATTCAGGGTGGTCATGTTAGAGACCAAGGTGGTGGATTTGGTCAGCCTAGACAGAGGCAAGTGCAGGCTCAGGCACCTCCCTAGAGATAAGCTCCTAGAAGAGTTAGTGGAGAGTGGGCTAGGCAGAGACACAGACAAGTTTAGGTGGCTATAAAGGTTCCTCCATAGGTTCCATTACAAGGACAAGGTCCACAGAGACCTCCATCTCCTCAGAGATAGGCTCCTCAGGTAGATCCATAGAGTAGCACAGTACCGGTGATACCCACAGGTTCCTTTAGCGCCACAGGCACCTCAAGCCCCTCTAGCATCACAGGCACCTCCAGTTCCTCTAATTTTGGATAGCTTAGTTTAGGATGTTTGAGGATTATAGGCAGGGATGACTGTAGTTACTGGTCGGTTGGAGCATGTTATGTCTATGTTGCAAAATTTCTTGGCTACTTTAGCTTAGTTACCTACCAGTGTGAGCACTAGTCAGGCACCACATTTTACACAGGATAGATCATATGACAAGGATCCCGATGGAGCAGGAGGTTTAGGTACAAGTATCACAGGAGATGGATCAGGTGCCCCTACTGGGTCATGAGACAGATTGGGATCTATGATATCCAGATATTGTATTGATGTATCATGTGTAGTTTTGATTAGGACTTGTGATATATGGATCTTTTGTTGATGTATCTTTGATATACAGATTTTCTATAGACATTTGATGATGGACATTTATTTATGATGATCTTCCATTGATTCCCCTTTGATGAGGTTGTTATGAGATTTATTTTATGCATATCTACATGATTCTATGATGCATTTATTTCTATTATGCTATGGATGCAATGTCTTAGAGTAGGACATAGATAGATGGATACAAATGATGTTAATGCAACTTATTTCTATATGATTTTCTGATTTTATCAGGATGTATGATAGAATGCAATGCAATGATATGGATGCAATACTTAGTGCAAATGGTAAAATAAATGCAACTATCTTTTTGGGTTTTGATGTATGCAATTTTATTTATGAAATGCAAATCCTAAATGATGATTGGGTAAATGATTAATGTTTCTTTTCTTTGCTTATCTCTTGATATGAATATATAATGATTAATGATTAATGCTATGAATGCAAAAGATAATCTCATATTGATGATTTGAAACCATTGAATTGATGTATAACCATTAATGATGAACCCCCTTGAATTTGGAAACATGCTAAAAATGAAGCCATTAAGCTAACATGCAAATGCAATTAATCTAACATGAAAATGCAATGCAACTAATTGTCCTTGAGGTTTGCTAAAGAAATGCAAATAGAGATATATTTTCATCATTGAGCATTGTGGAGCTAGGAGTTGATACAATCCTTACTGGTGCCACTGCGACCATAAGAATATGAATATGACTTTCATCTCATTTGGTAACCGTCTGCGAAACCAAGTACAACCCTCACTAGTTGAATAACCAACTATGGGAGTATGAATACGGGTTTAATTGGATTCAATGTTGCAAGTGGATGTTGGTATTAAGATATTGAAGATATAAATAACCAAGGTATCCTTTTGTGTAAACAAACAAAGGTTAACCCTCCTTCCTATATGAATGTCCTTGATGACTCTTTGATGACCGTGTCGTTAGACGAATTCACACAATTTAAAGGATCTTCCTTAAAACAATCACACAAAAGTTAAGAAAATATCATGTCTTCATCATCGCCAATCTAGTCAAAACATCATCGATTAGCTAGGAAGAACATGACTCAAAAAAGTCAATGAAAAACTCATCAAAAATTCCAAGTGTGTTGAAATGTATCAAGATTTTCAAAAAGAATTCCAAACATGCTGATCATTTAAGGTTTTTCAATTTTTAATCCTGATAAAATAAGTCAATGAAGCTCAAGGATCATGTTATAGGATCAAACTGTGTAGGGTAGAACAATGATATCCATCAAAGGTTCCAAAATATCTCTCCTCTGAATCTAAAAATCTTCTTCTGATGTGTGACCAAATTTGTACACTTTTGAATCCGCTTATTATTAAAATTCATGATGTTTGCCCCCAAATGATAAATGTAACCAATGTGAAACTTAGGGAAAAATGAAACCTAGAATGCAACAATGCAGCTTTGAAACTTTATTATGACTTATGCACAAATGACAGATGCAATGAGGATATGGAAAAATGAGATGATGAAATGCAATATGTACAAATGTGACTAGGAAAGACCTAAGGGACAAAAGGTGCCTGTTTCCAGGTTTTCACCTTTTGGGATTATTGCTTTTTCTCTTCCTTTTTTTTTTTGCTACCAAGGCGCCTATTGCTAGGTTTTCACCAAGGCACTTTTTCTCTTTTTCAATTTTTTTTTTTATCATCAAGGCGTCTATTTGCTAGGTTTTCACCAAAGACAACATTTTTTTATTTTCCAAATGTTTTTGATTTCTTCATGCTCAATTTTCTCCTTTTTCTGATTTTCTTCTTTTCCAATGTTTTTGGCTTTTTGAACTTTCTATTTTTTTGTATTTTTTATCTTTTCTCTTCTTTTTTGTATTTTTGAATTTTTCCCATGTACAAAATTAATGCTGACTCATCTGATACTCTCAACTGATACTCTTTCCTTGGATACTCTTTCATCTAATCAGGTGTGAAACCTCTTAAGATGAATGCTATTGATAGGTTCTTGCAATTCATCACCATCACAATCGGCCAATTTGTAAGTCCCCATTCCAAAAGAAGAAACAATGACAAAACGACCAAGCCAATTTGCTTCCCACTTTCCTTTCTTTTCTCTATCAATCTAATTTTTTGGATTCTCCCTCAACACTAGATCTCCCACTTGAAAGGTTCTTTATTTAATATGCTTGTTATAGTTCCTTGAAATTTGATTCTGATACACTTTCAAATGATCATAAGCTTGAGTTTGGTGTTCCTCCAACAATTCCAATTGTTGAATTTGGGAAACCCTATAATCCTCATCCGTGATTAATCCATGCAATGACACTCTTAGAGATGGTATTTCAACTTCTAAAGGTAGTACAACTTTGGCCCCATAAACCAATGAAAAAGGTGTAGCTCCTATCGGTGTGCGAATACTAGTTCTATAGGCCCATAAGGTTGGATTGATTTGAAGGTGCCAATCTCTACTAGACTTACCAACTGATCTTTTGAGGATTTTGAGGATATTCTTGTTGGTAGCTTATGCTTGTCCATTACCTTGGGGATAGTAAATGGATGAAGAGTGATGAGTAATATGGAATGTGTCACAAAGTTCATCTACATCATTGTTCTTAAACTACTTTCCATTATCCATGATGATGGCATGAGGAATTCCATATTTGCAAATGATATGATTAAGGATGAACATGGAAATTTGCTTCCCCATTGTAGTTGTTAAAGGGACGGCCTCAACCCATTTAGTGAAGTACTCTATTGCAGTGAGAATGTACTTATTTCCATTTGAAGAAGGTGGATAGATCATGCCAATCAAATCAAAACCCCAATGGTAGAATGGACATGGTATGAAAAATGGGTGTAATTCTTGTGCTAGTGCATGGATCATGTCTCCATGGTATTGACATTTTGCACAAACTTTGACAAATTGACAAGCATCTCTTTCTAAGGTTTTCCAAAAGTACCCCATGCATAGGATTTTCTTAGCTAGGTTTAAACCACTCGAATGTGACCCACAAATCCCCTCATGGACATCTTTTAAAGATAATTTTGATTCATCTTCCTCTAGACATCTAAGGAGTGTTTCATCAAGACCCTTACAATACAATGTGTCAGAAAGGATGGTATAACGAGCCACTTGTCTTATAAAATTTTGCTTTTGAGCATGGGTTTGGTCTATGGGTAAGGTTTGGTCTTTTAGGTAAGCATAAATGGGTCCATACCATGGCGAGTCATGTCCATTTAAAAGGGAAATAATTTTGGTATCAAGTAGGTCAAATGCTGGTTTAACCAATTCTTCCACCAAGAACTCATACCTTTCATTTTGATCAGGCATTTGAAGCAAATATGCCAAGGTAGCCATTGCATTTTCTGCTTTATTCTTGTCACGTGGGATTTGTTCAAAATTAATCAAAGAGAATTACTTTTTCAAATCATCCACCAATTTCTTGTAAGGCATCAATTTTTCATCCTTGGTAGCATATTCATTATTGACTTGATTGATGACTAATTGAGAGTCCCCATAGACTTGTAATTCTGTGACATTCCATTCCAAATCCATCTTGATACCTATGACCAATGCTTCATACTCTGCAATTTTTTTTGTACAAGGGAACAATAACTTGTAATATTTTGGGATTGTGTAACCTTGTGGTGTGATCAAAAGAATGCCTACCCCACTACCATTTTGGGTGTAAGATCCATCAAAGTATAAATTCCATGTCTTAGCTTCCACATTAA
>MU223073.1:4799385-4811988 GCA_018584345.1 Thuja plicata | reverse complement strand
TATTTTGGGATTGTGTAACCTTGTGGTGTGATCAAAAGAATGCCTACCCCACTACCATTTTGGGTGTAAGATCCATCAAAGTATAAATTCCATGTCTTAGCTTCCACATTAACAATCTTAGAATCCAGAAACTCCACTTCAATGGGATGTGTAGACTTAAAGGATAATCAGCCAATTGATCTACAATAACTTGACCTTTGATTGCTTTCCTATCAACATACTCAATGTCTAATTCACTAAGCACCATTACCCACTTTGAAATCCTTCTAGTTAGAGCTATTTTTCTAAGTAAGTATTTCAATGGATCAATTCTGGCTATTAGCTTCACTTTATGCATCAACATATAATGTCTTAACTTTTGAGAGGCAAATACCACTGCTAGGCAATCCCTTTCCATGAAGCTATAGTTTAATTCATTTTTAATCAAAGTTCTACTCAAGTAGTAGATAGCTCTTTCTTTTCCTTCATTATCTTCTTGTTCCAATAAGACTCCTAAAGATTTTTCCGTTGCTAAAATATAGAGTAATAAAGGTTTGACTTGAATAGGTGACATCAAGATGGGTGGATTCATCAAGTATGTTTTCAACAATGTAAAGGCTTTATCACATTCCTCATCCCATGTAAAGATGGTGTCCTTATGTAGCAACCTTGTGAAAGAATGGCACTTTTCCACCAATTCAGAAATGAACCTCCTTATAGATTGAAGTCTTCCTTGAAATGACCTCATTTGACTAATATTCTTTGGAATGTCCATGTCCATTATTGCTTGTACATTTTTAGTATCTACTTCAATTCCTTTTGTAGAAACAATGCACCCTAAGATTTTTCTAAATTGTACCCCAAAAGCACACTTCTTTGGGTTGAGTCTTACTTTGAATTGTTCTAGCCTTGTAAAAATATTTTCAAGTATGGGTAAATGATCTTTTCTTTCATTTGAATTAGCTATAATTTCATCCACATAATCTTCTAAGAAGGTGTGCATCATGTCATGGAAAATGGTAGTCATTACTCTTTGATAAGTGGCTCCGGCAATTTTGAGACCAAAGGGCATTACATTCCAACAAAGGGTACTCCATGGGCATGTAAAGGCTATCTTCTCTTGATCTTCAGGTGCAATGTGAATTTTATTATACCCACTAAATCCATCCATGAGTGAAAACATAGAATGACCCATAGTTAGATCCACAATAGCATCAATGCTAGGTAATGGAAAGTCATCTTTGGGGCAAGCAAGGTTTAAATCTCTGAAATCTGTGCAAAATCTTATGGATTTATCATTTTTGGTAATCGGTACAATGTTGGAGATCCATCTGCATATGCAATTACTCTTATAAATCCCACATTAAGTAATTTTTCCAATTCTTCTTTGACTAAAAGGGCTACATGTGGATGCATTTTTCTCAATTTCTGCTTGACGGGCTTAACTCCGGGTTTCACATTCAAATGATTCATTATGAAACTTGGATCCAATCCAGGCATGTCGGCATATGACCATGCAAAGTTGACTTGTTTTTCTTGAAAGAATTCGATGAACTCTTTCCTCTCTAAGGGACACAAAGATGTTGCCAAGTAAATAAATTTGGGATCCACTTTGGTACCAATGTTAACCTTTTCTATAGGTTCAATGAGTATAGGTGATCTTTCATCTTCATGTGTTGGTAAGGTTTCCAACCTCTCTTCCTTAGGTGCCATAGTTGGGTTTTCACCTTCGGAAACATCCTTTATTTTTACTTTTTTTGGGTCTAGTACTGCCACATGGTGGTTTTCACCACTAGACCTTCTCATTTTTTTGTATTTTTTCTTTTCATTTTGTGGATTAATAGGTTGAAAACCTGCCCCTATCATCATGTCCAAAGTGAATTCATTGATGGAAGAATTTGTTTCAACCGCATTTAGGTATAAGGCCATTGCATTGTCATTTGGGAAGTATAGTAAGTCATTTGGATCGGAAAGATCCCAATCAATAAGTTTTGGGTGGATTAAGGACAAGGATTCATTGGATGTATTTTCATTTGAAATATTTAAGTACATGACTTTGTTTGATGGTTCATACATTGTATCATCAAGGTCTATGACATGTGCCTCTTCAAGATGGTCCATGGAAGAAGGATCAAAATCCTCTTCACTAGAGTCCTCTGAGATTTCCATGGAAAATAAAACATGTGGATTAAACACTAGGTTAGAATCTCCCACCCACAAAGGTACCCAAGGTTCATCTACCCATTGAGTGTAAGGAGGTGCTTGTTCTACATTAGGTTGTTGAGGTTCACTTGATGTTTGAGTAGAAGTCAAACCTTGAGTCACATGTTCTTGATTCTCAACTTTAGGAGGAATTGCATAAGTGTGAATGGTATCAACCTCTATGTCATGACAAGATTCTTTAGAAAAGGAATCCCACACATAATCCCTACAATCATCTTCACTTTTGGAACCTACCATGTGGATATGTGCACGAAAATCATGCATGGGACTTGAACTTTCTCCCTTATGTTGAAAACCTATGCTAGCTTTCTCTTCTTTTGCTCTCTAAACTGGTTCAATAGGTTCTAACAACCCTCTATGTCAAAATCCTAAGGGTCCTCTCCCCTTATATCCCATTTTATTCATGATATCAAATCCTTTTCCATATTGATCAGTTTGGATGTTGATATGTTGCACCCTTTCAATGGGATTAGCTGAATTATCCTCCTCTTTATAAATCCATTGTAATACTTCACTATCCTATTTTTCCATTTCTTGTTTGTCACATTCTCTCACAAAATGATAATTATATTTATGATTTTTATGATCTTTGGATGGCTTCCCATGTGTCCTTGGAGATGTAGGTAAATCAAATAGGGAAATAGAATATTCTCCTACCCCTTTTGAGTGAATTTTGCATTGTTTCTCAAATTGGTTCATCATGTCACTCATCTTTTGATAATGATCTTTCTTAGCTTTTTCTTTTTCTTCCTTAGTGGGTTTCAAAGTTTCCATTATCAATTTTGAAGTCTTAATTGAATTATCATTTGAATTTTGACCCTCATAACTCATCTTTTCTTTTCCCTTAGTTGATGTAGTTGAGTTAGTTTGAATAGGGTTAGAAGTTGATGTAACATTTGATGTTGGTTTTGAAATTTCCTCTTTGTGTTCTTCCATAGCAATATCAGAGATAAATCATTCCCTATTGTGAGGAATATACAATTCATGACTTGGATTTAAAGAATTATAATATTGGAATGGGTTTGAATCTCCTCCAATCATGATCTCTTCCCTCATGTGTGGAAACTTTATACATTGTTGATATGTATAAGGTACCTGCATTACATGTATTCATGGCCTTCCTAGTAGGATATTGTAAGTCAATTTCATATCAAGGACCTGACATATGGTATCCTTTTTGATAGGTCCCACTTGAATTGGTAGAATGATCATACCCTTTGAAGATCTTTCCTCATCATCAGCCTTAATGGTGATTTGCTTTTTAGGGTCAATGGATGATTCGGTTAACCCTAATGACTTGAAAAGGTTTAAAGTGCAAATATTAAGACCAGCTCCCCCATCTATGAGAACTATGTTGACCCTATGCCTTTGGATTAACACTTTTATGTGCTAGGGTAAGTTTTGAGGATGTGTGAGAGACATATCATCTTGCTTTGAAATGAAAGACAATGATGGGCTATGAGGTGTCCTACCATGTTCTGAAATTTATCTTCCTCCAAGTTTATAGGAACGGTGGTCTCAACCAAGGCTTTTTCCAAGATCTCCTTGTGAATAGGAGATAATTTCAACAACTCCAAAATTGATATTTGTGCTGGAGTCTTTTGTAATTGATCCACCAGACTATAAGGCTTTGTTGTAGGTGGTGTTTGTTTAGCCAAAATAATTGGTGTTTTAGGACCAATAGTAATAGGAGTACCCCCTTGTAGGGTAACCTTCGAGGCTTTCCCCCTTGTAATGGTATTAGAGGATTCCACTTTAGGTTGATCTTTGATCACAAAAACATTGATAGTACTCTCATGGATGGATATAGCATTGATAGTATTATCATAGGTATGTCCAAAGTTAACATTATTATTTTCTCTTGCATTATTCCCATTGTTTCCTCCATTGTTTGAGTTGGAAGATTCTCCTTTTTCATGCTTATAGAAAGGAGTCTTAAAAGTCATGTGATCTTCATTAGTTTGAGGGGCCTCTACTTTTATCACACCATTGTTAATGAGATCTTGCACCACATGTTTGAGATGCATGCAATCATTTTTCTTATGTCCCCAATTTCTATGATACTCACAATGGTTATCTCACTCCACCAATTTGGCTTGATTTGAGGTCCATATGGTTGAGCCCTTGGTAGGTCAATAAGTTTATTTGCAATAAGTTTCCTTAGTGCATTTTTCAATGGTTCACCCAAATTAGTGAATGTCCTTTTGGGTGTAGATGCAAAGAAAGGTTTAGGCTTGTAAGCCCCTTGATTATTCCCAAAGTTTTTATTAGTGTTATTGTTGTTAAAGGGCACTTTGGGTGCTTGATTCACATTATTGGCTTGAACTGAATTTTGGGTGAGATTGGAAGGTATTTCCTTTAAAGTATTAGCCTCTACCACTCCATCATTGACCACTCCTTTATTGTTGTTATTTCTCATCCAAAACTGGTTGTTGTTAGGGATATTGCGATTTTGATTAGGAATGGAGGTATTGTTGTTTTTGTTATTCTTTTTATTCTTATAAAGTTTAATTTCTCCACTTTTGACCAATACCTCTTCCATTGTAACCTCATTCTCAATTAGGTCTTGGAATGACCTAGGACATTGTAGTCTTAACCGATAGTTCATTTCTTGATTCAAGCTATTCACAAAGATATCCATCTTCTCCTTTTTGGGTACACTTCGAGGGTATCTAGAAAATACCGCCCTCCATCATTGTAGGAAAAGTAGGAATCCATCTCCTTCTCTTTGTTTTGTGTTACATAAATTAAGCATTGTAATCTCATGTTTGATATTATAAGAGTAATGAGTTACAAACTTAGAGGCCAATTCTTCAAAGGTTCGAATGTCGGAGGGTAACTTTGAAAACCATTCCATTGCCATACCTCCCAAACTTCTAGGGAATAACCTCATTAGGTAAGTTGTGTCATGCATGAACTCTAGACTTAAGGCACAAAATTCCCTTAATTGATCTTGAGGATCAGTTGTTCCTTCATATTTGTCATATTTGGAAAAGATAGCATTTGTTGGAAATGGAACCATGATTAATGTCTTATCAAAGGGAAAAGGACACAAAGCTTTAATAGAAAAGGGTTTAGGAACCCCACTTTGTTTCATCATGTCCAATTGTATTTGGAAAATTTGGAATTTCTTGTTCATGATATCAATGGGGTTAGCCTTAGCTTCTTTTTTTTTGAGTTTGTTGACATTGTAGTCATGTGGAAGTTTGAGCCCATTTGTTCTAGGTCTAAAAAGTACTTTTCCTTGTCTTTTTCCAACACTTTTTCCATAAGATTCATGAAGAAGGGACTTTTCATAGCTTCATTGACCTTTTCATCGATGGCTTCTTCATCATTAGGGTCAATTTTTCCCCCATTGTTATTATTATTTAACCCTTGGTTGTCAAGTTTAATTCCTCCAAGGTTGTTGTTATTTAACCCTTGATTGTTAGGGTCACCATTTCCTCCTCCATTGGTATTGTTATTGGATCCTTGGTTGTTAGGATCAACATTTCCCCCTCTATTATTATTCATATCCTTGTTGACATGGTTGATTTGATCAAGGTCTATATGGCCAAATGGAAAGGACATTGTTGGCTATGTTTCCTTAATAGGTTCTGGCAAAGATCTTGAAGAACTAAAAGGATCACTCGAAAGGACACTCTTTCCTTAGATAAGATTCGCCAGGTTGTAGGGTAGCCTTGATGTAATGAGATTGTGTAAAAGCCAGCATTAACATAAATCAAATAAAGACATAGGCTTTTTGTCTCACTTATTTGATCAATCCTTGAATGATTTTTCAAAAAGGTCCAATAATGGCGGATTTTGATCAACTTGAAGTTACACAGAGGTAAAACATCCACAAGGGTATCCAAAAATGTAAGAAAATTGTTTTCAAGCCTTCAGGAAATATCCACTATTTTCCCTTCTTTGTTTTTGGGTGGCTCTTTCCTGTGTGTAGGCGGCTTTCAAATATTTGTACGCGGTTACTGGAATTGTTGTACGCGGCACTCTGCAGTTCGCAGGTGGCGTTTGCCGGTTGATAGGCGGTTTTCAAATGTTTACACGTAGCATTTTCTAGTGACTTATGCAGATTATGAATATCTACAGGCGGCATTTCAAAAGTACAGGTGGTCTAGAATTCTTTATACGCGGCCCAGAAATGTTTATACGCGGCACTTTACTGATCAGGGTTGAAATTTTCAAATTTTTGGATTTTTAAAATTTTAATAATTCTAATCAGACTTGTTACAGAAGATTCTTGTGTGAAAATAAAGTACAAACTTAGCACACACATCAAATTTTCACCATATCCCTAAAACAACACTAAAAGTGTATGTTCTCGGATGTTTTATTTATGGGTATAACACAAGAAATTCTTCCAAGCAATCTACCTAAGAGTCAAACAAATATGGCATTTAACAATGGCTCTAAAAAGGTAGGCTTACTAATTAACAAGGTTTTAATCACACCTCTATTCTAACTCTTGTCAAGTTCCTTTACCCCCTTGCAGGCTTCCCACATGCACAAAAGTATGATTTTGCCCAATCCCAAAGGACTACTCGAGGAAGTGAGGATGACTTGCACAAGAATTAGTCACTTTTTGATTAAGGTAAAGTGCATTTTTTTTATAGTGGGTTGGATGATATCATGGAAAAAGTGATTGTCTCCCACTTTGGGTCGTTCCCTCTCACCACCTTTGTAAAGGAATTCTCGGGAGGCAAGCCCTCTAAAGCTTTATTTTAATCTAGCATGTATATGGAAAGCGAAAATTGAACTTAGTCTAACAAGTTTGGGAATTTGATTCACTCAAAAACTGAAGAGCATATCCCTATTGTCTTCCTTTGTTCCAAACACTTCAAGCAATATTTGTTCTTTTTCAACCCCTTGACAAGGAGGTTCTTAAAAATGAAGTTTGTGGTTCAATTCTTTATCCCTTTCTTTCTACCAAATTGAATTTGCATGTTTGGATTTTTGATTCACTTCGAAAAGTGAAGAGCATATGCCTAATTCTTATTCAATTTAGACAATAATAGGGGTTTTCCTAATTATGCTAGATTCAAAGAAATTTTCCACAATTTAAGCAATGCAAGCTTGATTAGAAAAATACTTTATTTTTGAAGCTAGCAAAGGCTAGGCGCATTTTTGATGTATTTTGCTTATTTCAACTCACCTAGTGGCAATCGTTCCCACTCTGGCTCCTCCAACAAGTTAGTCAACACAAAAAATACAAAGTGAAGAAAAACTTGCAAATCCCAAAAGACAAATCACTCGTAAGCTCTTTTAATCAAATTTGCAAACAAGCAAGCTTAAAGAACTAGAAATGAAAATTACTCAAAGAGTAGGGAATTTCTTCTTGTAAGAAAAGAAAACTTTGATGTAATGATCATATAAACTCTCTTCCTCCTTTAAATTTTCCAAAATAATTAAGGCATGAATTTCCTTAGAGAGTTTAGTTTGTGCTCTTACCTCTTTGCTTGGTCTTGTCACTCTCTTCTCTGGTTTATGTACCTTCAGATGACTTTTCATCTGCAGAGATCAAAAATACAGAGAGTTAGAAAGATAAACAAATCAGTTAAAACTTGATAAACAAAAAAATTTCTACGTGGCATTTAACAGTTAATACAAGGCTTTTAAATGCTAGAAAGTGAAACTTGAAACTTTGAAAGCGATAATTAAAAGCTAAAACGCGGCTCTGGAAAATCCACAGGAGGCTAAAGATAAACCATAGGCGGCAAAGAATGTGCAAATTGTGGTCAAAGTATGCTAGCACACAGCTCAAGAATGATCACAAGCGGTCTCTCACCGCTAACAGGCAGTTTCAAAATCTCCGTAGGTGGCTCTTCTCCTATTTTCTACAAAATGATAGCAAAGTGCAGCAAAACACACAAAAATATGATAAAAATGAGTAAAATGAGGCCTAAAGCCCCATGGTGGGCGTCATTTGTGTGTGAGAAATTACACCTTCATGAAATTAGGATTCTAAACTACAATTCTATGGAAAGAAATACAATAATTTAATCTAAGAATTGAAATTAAATCCATGACATCTCATGGTTCCCTATCTAATCTTTGTTAAAAGAGCTCTCAACCTTAATCTCTCTCAAGGACAATCCTAGAATGAGAAATTTAAAGATAAAATGCCTAAATCTAGCTCAAATTCTCAAGATGATATAGAATTCTAACTCAAATGCATAGAAAATGGCTTGTATTTATAGCAAATTCCCAAGGGTAGGGGGTAGAGTGAATTAACCATGAGTTAATGCTTGGTTGAGTTTGATCCCTCAAATGGTTTCAAATGGGAGGACCATTTAAATGGTTATCCTCATAGGGTGGGACAAGAAGACAAAATACTCAATTCTCATTGGTTGATCAAATTGAGTTGAAAGAAAATAGGATTTATTTAATTCAATAATTAATTAAATTAGCCATATAAGGGTGAATGGGTTGAATTTGATTTTTGATTTAAAACTATACAATTAATTGATTAAAATCAATTATATAATTTGATTGATCCCTTTTTAGGCTTAAATTTGATTATTTGATTTCATGATTATTTAATCCTTTGATTTTAATTTTATTTTGTCCAATTTGCTTGATAAATGTTCATTTGATTGATTTTGATCCATTTTGATGAGATTTAGGGCATTTGGCTGAGATTTGCAAATTTGGATGTTTAAGAGACACCTAGTCAATTTTAGGTGTCTACAGGTATTATCATTTACATTAAGGTGACATGCTTTGTATGCGCTTAATGGCTATGTATCAGCAATATTGAGATTGTATATGTTTCAGATAAAATTTATGTTACTCTCTAACAATTGTAATAGACCTCCAAAATCTCTTAACAGAGTAGACTTAACCGTCTTATTATAAATCTCTTAACTCAGTGCACACATAAATTGTGTTGCAAAATCCTCACATGAGGTAGATCTAATCAATCTCATTGTTACTCCTAAAAGGGTAAGATCATCAGACGTGATCATTCTTTGTAAGCTTTAACAAGTTACTTTATTTACTGTAGTAGTGAAGTTTTGTGGGTCTCATCCCCACTACAGTTTTTACCTTCTAACAGGGGTTTTTTGTGATACCAAAATACTAGTGTCATGAGTACTTAATTTCATGTATCTTTATTATTTATTTTACATGAATTTACATTTTAGTAGTGATAATATATGTTTGGTGTATGCAATCTACTTAGTCGGTTAATACAGAATAGTGGTTACAAAGAATTGATTAAAAGTTTTCAAGGGTACTGATTCACCCCTCCCCTCTTAGTACACACCCCTTTCCATTATCCCAACAAGATGTTGGATGGAGTCTACTTTTTAAATTTTCTAAATTTTTCTTTTGGAATTTTTTTTTTAGTAGTACTTTTACTTTGTTACAAGTATTTGATGAGTTTGAGTGATCTTAATTTGATTCAATGCACTTAACTGGGGGTCATATGCAAGGAATTGTTAGTAATAACTAAGAGGGAGGCTGAATTAGTGGCCTCAAAAATTATCCTTCAAACTTAACCACCAATCAATATACCTCAGATTATTAAGTGCCTACAAGATGCATGCCATGAAATACTAATATTGATTAACTATCTGTCGGTGTTCTTTGTCAATCCTTATTCTTTCTTAATTACCAATAAGCAGTATAACTATTTACCAAAACTCAGTAAATAAGCATAGTATACCAATCAATCCAGTGTTAACTATGTCAGATACAAAATAATAAAGAAATGAATCATACACACATAACACATGAATTTTAACGTGGAAACCCTGTTACAGGAAAAACCACTGGGACCGGTACCCCAAATTTTCACTCTTCTGAAGTGAGCCCTGTTAGGAGCCAACCATGTTAAAGGTTAAAAAGACATTGTTAAGTGCGACCTTGTTAAAGGATTTTATACATAGAGGTTGTCACTTAGTATTGGGCATGTATTGCTACCATCCTTGAATCAGCCTCCTTCATAGAATATCAATAGGTATCGGGAAAATCCAATGCTACTTTCATGAATCAACCTTTTTGGCACTCCTTGGGATGTACCTCAATACATAGAAGACTATTAAGTCCTTCTTGATTAAGAGACTTGATGATTCAATGGCTAAACTAAAACACTATGACCTGTTTCTAATACAACTTTGAATTGCAGATTTTCAGATCTATTTAAGTACATTACCCCTCTGATTAATGTATCAATTCAATTCTTTGTGCTCCACACTTTCTTCTTTGTGATGTTGTGCTTCACTGTTCGTTAGTGTCTGTAGAATTCCTTAGCTCTCCTTCAGCTTGATTGATTAGGACTATATGAAGTTATTCTTCATCAGTTTCTCTTCAGCATCCTCTTTTTATTCACTCCTGTTAATCCCATTCGTAAATGAATTAAGCTTGTCTCTTATATAGAAATGATATTCATTGTTTCTTGATTCTTGATTCTTGGCATGAAAAACAATCCAACCAATTAGATTTAAAGTATAACTCCTGATTTGTCTCGTAATTATCTTCTTGCCAACTATACAAATCATCTTTAAATCAATCACTTAACTCTGGTCGAATAAAAAAAAGAAAACAACCAGTTAAGTCTATCTTTAGCTCTTGCCAGCTAGATATTTTGTCATTTTTTGAACTCTCTGTTCCATCAGTCACCTCTGTAGTTAGTTGTCGATGACAACTGATAGTTCCATCGGTGAGACTCCAGTTAGCTTTGTAATCTCTGTCCATCGGGAATCATTGGAATTTTACTCGTCGGGCAACCTTCTAACTTTGCTCATTGGGCATCAATGTGGTTTTGCTTCGTTGGGCAACACTATACTTTAGCTTGTCGGGTATCATTGTGACTGTTCTTCTTTTCTCTGACCGTCGATGTGCACTCTGTCGGTGTTGTTTGTCACTTAGTGAATACATGAATTTTATGTATTGCTGAAAGCATAACCTTTGTTCCATTGATTCTATAAAGTCTTTGGCATTATGTACATGACTGTACAGATGATATTAAGTTGACATCAATGACAATACAATACATTAACTGATTTAATGCCTTGCATTATCTTCAACTTAGCATTGTCAAACATTCAATCGGTTACATGTCATCAATCTCTCTCTTTGGCATTGATGGCAACATACTATATTATCACACTATACTATTTCTAACACAATATGAAATACAATAGTTGAGATTCATCAAACTACCAATCTTTTTGTTCTTTCAATCGATAAATGTCTGACCATCGGTAAGCTCTATTTTAGCTTATATTTGATTCTTGTAGCTCTTTGTCTTTTTATGTGTTGTGTCCTCTCCTTTTGTCAATTTCTCTCTCTCTTGACTGTTCTTCTCTTTTGATGTCTTTTTCTCTTGTCAGCAACTCTCCCTTTGTATAATCTTTCCATACAATTTTCTCTTCCTAAGGATATAATCTCCCCTTGTTGGAGTTTAGATGATAATGGATAATCTCTTTCTATTTCTAGAAAGATTTGATAATATGGATAATTTATCTCCCTTTGACAACAATGCCAAACAAATATCTTACAAATATCTGACATTCATGTCAAACAATCATTTTTCTCTATCCATAATATATTCCTTGAATTTCCCTTATCCATCAGCAATACAACAATATGCTCTGGTGCTCAGTTCTGATATATACCTATCTGTATATAGATATAACTTTGAAGTTCATCTCTTTTCTTGCATCAACATTTATGATATTATGATAATATGTAGGTTGATGCAGCCTTCAGTCATTTTACTGACTAGTAGACAAGGGTTTGACCCCTAGTCTCTTTCTCAAGTACTCAAATGTATCCTTGGGTAGTGGCTTGGTGAAGATAATGGCCAATTGTTCTTTTGATTGCACATACTCAAGTATCACTTCCTTTGCTTGAACTTTTTCTCTCAAATAATGATACTTGATGGCAATGTGTTTAGTCTTGGAATGCATGAATGGATTCTTGGAAATGTTTATTGCACTGGTGTTATCACAATAGATAATCATTGGTTCTGAGATCTTCATATGCATACCTTCCAATAATTGTTTGATCCATGTAATATTTGAGCAGTTTGTAGTAGCAGCAACATACTCTACTTATGTAGTAGACTGAGAGATGCATCCTTGCTTCTTACTTATCCATGTGACAAGTCTGTCACCCATAAAGAATGCTCCTTCAGTTGTGCTCTTCCAGTCATCAAGATTCCCAGCCCAATCAGTGTCGGTAAACACCTTAAGTTCAAATTTTCCTTCTCTTCTATACCATAAGCCATATTCCTCAGTGCTCTTCAGATATCTTAAAATCCTTTTCATAGCAATCATATGTGATTCCCTGGGGTTAGCAGAAAATCTAGCAACAATTCCTACTGCATGTGCAATATTTGGTCTAGTGTGTACAACATACATGAGTTTTCCAATCATTGATCTATACAAAGTCTGA
>MU223073.1:4783504-4797082 GCA_018584345.1 Thuja plicata | reverse complement strand
TTCCTTTACCTTCAACTGGACAAGGTGTATCATTACCCATTCTTACTATACCACCATTATAATACTCAAAAGTGTTAAAATTTTCTTTGTCACTGGTCATGTGGTGAGTGCAGCCACTATCTATAATCTAGATCTCATTTTGTCTAACCTTAGATATGAGTGCAGTTTCTTCATACCTTTCATCTTCATCTGAATCATCCTTCAAAGCCACAAATACCATCTCGATGTCTTCATTAGGTTCGGTGTCAGTATCTTCATCTTTGCAAGCAGCTAGGTAGCTGGCTTTCTTTCCTTTGTCATTGTAGTCTCGGGTATCTCTTCTTTCTGATTGTCAGTAACCTCTATAATATTTATTATCACCTCTGTCATATTTCTTCTCAAAAGATCTGTCATTACTTCTGTCATCTTTTCTTCTGTTAGGACATCTTGTAGCAAAGTGTCCAATCTCTTTACAATTAAAGCATACAAGTGGTAACTTGCCTTTGTATTTACCTTTGCCTCTCTGCATTCTTCTAGCCATAAGTGCTTCTATTTCATCTAGATCTTCTTCTTCACTTTCACTTTCATTGTCTCTTCTAGATGTGTGCCTATGACTTGATTTGCTTATTCTCATAGAAGACTTAAATGCAGACTCTAAGTTTGGTAAGACACTATTATCAAAGTTATTCATCTCAAATGAAATTAGTCTACCAATTAAACTATCAAGAGTAACTGTATTGTTTGCTACTTGTCTCATTTCTTGAGTGGTAGAAAATCTTATAGCATATGCAGGTAGTAAGGTTCTTAAGATTTTACTTACCACTGTCTCCTCTTCAAGTGTACCTCCAACTCCTCGTATAGAATTGACTACTTCTTTTATTTGTGTCTTGTACTATGTGATGTTTTCTCCTTCTTTCATTATGAGATCATCAAAATTTTCTCTAAGGCTTTCTTCCTTGGCTCTCATAACATTTGTATCACCTCCATATACAAGCTTCAGTTTATCCCACATCTTCTTTGTAGTTTTGCAATCTTTGACATCTTCAAATTTAGCATCAAAGAGTGAGGAAGAAAGCTCTATAACCATGCAGTTGTGTTCATGCTTCTCTCTCAATTGATCTATTGTCAATACTCTTGTAGGCAACACATATTCAGTATCTATGAACTAAGTAACATCATTACCAATACCTGATAACTGGAGTCTTATCCTGCTTTGCCATGAAGCAAAGTTTTCTTTGTTCAACTTGGGCACTTCTTGTCTGTTCATCTTGTGATCTTGACTTAGGTCTTGAAACCTTCCTTTCTAAGCACACAAGCTCTGATACCAATTGTTAGTAATAACTGAGAGGGGGGGTGAATCAGTGGCCTCAAAAATTATCCTTCAAACTTAACCACCAATCAATAAACCTCAGATTATTAAGTGCCTACAAGATGCATGCCATGAAATACTAATATTGATTAACTATCTGTCAGTTTTCTCTATCAATCCTTATTCATTCTTGATTATCGATAAGTAGTATAACTATTTACCGAAACTCAATAAATAAGCAGAGTATACCAATCAATCCAATGTTAACTATGTCAGATACAAAACAATAAAGAAATGAATCATACACACATAACACATGAATTTTAACGTGGAAACCCTGTTAAGGGAAAAACCACTGGGACCGGTACCCCAAATTTTCACTCTTCTGAAGTGAGCCCTATTAGGAGCCAACCCTGTTAAAGGTTACAAACACACTATTAAGTGCGACCTTTTTAGAGGATTTTATACATAGAGGTTGTCACTTAGTATCGGGCATCTATTGTTACCATCCTTGAATCAGCCTCCTTCTTAGACTGTGAATAGGTATCGAGAAAATCCAATGATACTTTCATGAATCAACCTTTTTGGCACTCCTTGGGATGTCCCTCAATATATAGAAGACTGTTAAGTCCTCCTCGGTTAAGAGACTTGATGCTTCAATGGTTAAACTGAAACACTATGACCTATTTCTAATGCAACTTTGAATTGTAGATTTTCAGATCTATTTAAGTACATTACCTCTCTAATCAATGTATCAATTCAATTCTTTGTGCTCCACACTTTCTTCTCTGTGATGCTATGCTTCACTGTTCGTTGGTGTCTGCAGAATTCTTTAGCTCTCCTTCAGCTTGATTGATCAGGACTGTATGAAGTTATTCTTCATCAGTTTCTCTTCAGAATCATCTTTTTATTCACTCCCCTTAATCTCATTCGTAAATGAATTAAGCTTGTCTCTTATATAGATATGATATTCACTGTTTCTTGATTCTTGATTCTTGGCATGAAAAACAATCCAGCCAATTAGATTTAAAGAATAACTCCTAATTTTTCTCGTAATTATCTTCTTGCCAACTGTACAAATCATCTTTAAATAAATCACTTAACTTTGGTCAAATAAAACAAAGAAAACAACCAGTTAAGTCTATCTTTAGCTCTTGCCAGCTAGATATTTTATCATTTTTTGAACTCTTTGTTCCGTCGGTCACCTCTGTAGTTAGTTGTCAGTGACAACTGACAGTTCCGTCGGTGAGACTCCAATTAGCTTTGTGATCTCCGTCTGTCAGGCATCATTGGAATTTTACTCATCGGGAAACCTTCTAACTTTGCTCGTCGGGCATCACTATGGTTTTGCTTCGTCGGACAACACTATACTTTAGCTCGTTGGGTATCACTGTGACTGTTCTTCTTTGCTCTGACTGTCGGTGTTTACTCTATCAGTATTGTTTGTCACTTACTAAATACATGACTTTTATGTATTGCTGAAAGCATAACCTTTGTTCCATTGATTCTCTGAAGTCTTTGCCATTATATACATGATTGTACAGATGATATTAAGTTGACATCAATGACAATACAATACATTAACTGATTTAATGCCTTGCATTATCTTCAACTTAACATTTTCAAACATTCTATCGGTTAAATGTCATCAGGAATATTCACAAAAGTAGGGAATTAGTAACGAATATTTCATTTTAATGTTTCCCAGGGATAAAAATATCCTTCTATATGTGTGAAGTTGGATAGAGTTAAAAATTTCTATTTGCTAACTTTTTCTCAAGCATTTTGGAACTGTTTTCTAAGTAGGATTTACCCTTACAAATCTTTGATGACTTTGAGTGATCTAAATTTGCTTCAATGCACTTGAAAATGATAGTTACGTGCAATGAAACTTCATAGAAGTAGGTAATTGGTGATGATTATGTAGAAATCTAACTTGGTAGGAATCAATGTGGAATGTAAGAGATTTACAAACACAAAGGCCCACCATTGTGTAGATGGACTTAATCTTTTCTTTATACTTTGTTAACTAGAGTAGACCTTAACATTATGAATCTTCTAGTTCAAATGTATATTTTTTTAATTTGTAGCTCTATTGTTTTAGAAAAAAATTTCAACACAATTGTAAAAGTACAATCAATTATAAATACAAGTACTATAGTAAAAAGAACTTGGTCATGAAAACTACCTAGACACAAAGTACAAAGAAAGGCGAACAGGGATAACATGAGGAAATGTAAAATTATTACACATGATCCTTAACACAAAGTACACAAATAGCCCACTAAGTTTCTTCTTCTAATATAGGACTAGTACAGATTTGGGTAATGTCAATACAACATTTATAACCCTATGATATGGGTATAAGTTTGTGCTCATTTATTAAAAAGTATAAATAGTAAAATAGTAATACTCGTAATTGTCAATGAATAAAATATTTAAATACCTCATAAATTGGAAAAATAAAATACTTAAACTCATAATATTTTAATTCAATGAAATAACTGTACAAGATTTCTATTTTTTATAGTATTTGAAGGTCCTCAAAAGTTGCTTTATTTACATTTGTCTGGTTGCTCCTTGTTAGCTTTAATATATTAACCAAGTTTTAATATAAAAAATATCACAGGTGAATTCCCTTATTAACATGCATTATAAATATTTGAAGGAAGGATTGTGTGATACATCACGAGAACATGATCTATGGTTTAGTAGGTTAATTTTTATGTCTTATAATTTCATGGTCTACCAATCATCTCATTATTATGAGTTAAACCTATTTTTAAGTCGTATCCTTGGTTGTTAGTGTTTTAATTTACAATGTATATTTTTGGATTCAACTGTGTAAATTTATTTGCATCAACATTTCGAATCATACTCAATGATCCATCATCAGGATGAAATAGAGTTGCATGAATGATATTCTCATCATCGTTAGTGTTTTAATTTAGAATGTATATTATCATCATGTAGCTCTCTTTCATCCTGATGATGGATCATTGAGTATGATCTGAAACGTTGATGCAAATAAATTGACACAGTTCAATCTAGAAATATACATTCTAATTGTTATGGATTGTGGAAATTTAATGTCTTCTAGTGTTTTAATTTGACAAATTGCATATTGAAATACTTGGTCCAACCTTTTATTAATAGGTTTGTAATCATTGACAATCCTTTTAATAAATCACCTATAATTATAAGAACTTTTAGTTATTGGCTTAGTCAATTGGTATGTTCATAATGTTTTATGGATGCTCTTTACATTTTATGCATTAGATATTAATTTTGAGTAGTAGTTAGCTGTAGATTTAATTAATTTTCAGGTTTTCTATAATTTTATTAATGTTATATCCATTTGATATATCAAATATGTTATAATTGCAAGAACATTATTCATAGGGCTAGTTAACTATTAAATATTGACATTATTGTTTAGCATATGAATATGGTCTAACCTCTACTGAAATTTATTCTAATGTTAGTTATACGGCTAGTCAACTGTTAATTTCAAATTACGGAGAGAAGAGTTAGTGAGGCAATACAGTCTAGCATATGAATATGGTCTAACCTCGACTAAAATGTATTCTTGAAATTCAATAAAGACAAATTTTTTCCATCATTCTTTCTTGAATCACACACACACGGAAAAAATATTCAATCATCATCACATGTACATTAAACACAATTAACACATGTGCATTCAATCATAATGCACAAGTGTATCAAAAAATCCCAAAAAAAATATGTATTTATATTGTTGTCCTAGAAAATATGAGTTCAAGTAAATAACTTGAATCTAATGGAATATATAATCAGGATCTTCTCTATCTTTTATTATCTCTAAAATTCTTTCATGGTTTTCAATAGGCACTGTCCATTTTTGTTTCCCATTTCTTCTCTTTGGTAAAGTTTCCAACTATAATATTGTTGTTATAACTAAGTGACTAATGTCATTTCTATCTATCTTGGTTTGTAAATATTAGATGCCTTCAATAATAACTGATCCAATCACATTATTATCATTCATTGATTATGACAATTTGCATTTTGGTTGTGTTCATTTTAGTAGATAGTAATCTACACCTTCTACATTGTCAGGATCTACAACCATAGGGAAAATTTCACTTGTAGACCACATGTTATGTAAGCAACTTTATATAAATTCAGTAATAGATAATTAAAATTAAATTTATAAATTATAAAATTAAAACTTGTATTTAAATAAAATGCATGATTTACCTATAACAACTAAATTAGAAACACATTTGTAATCAGTTGAATATAAAGGACCATGAATATCTAGAATGTCACTATCTTCATAAGGAAGCATTGTGACTAATTGTTTCATTTCCTATTGTGAAACATATTCATTTATAATGTTCTCACATTCTAGAATATCTCTCATTTGAATAACTATATACTTGTATGTCATATAGTCATGACTTGATACAAAATTCTAATAGCATTAATTTTTTGACAAGTACAAGGATTTAATTGATCAATATTTGTTACAAATATGTTCAAACAAATTTTTATTTAGTAAAATTAACAAATTTCCTTTCAAGTTCCATCTATTTTAAGGAATACAATTTGTACCTTTAACTTCCCCAAAAAAACCTTTGTTGTATCTTGTGTCATGGCTACAAAAATGACTTTGGCACCATTGAATAATTTTATTTGATTTTCCTATGCTGTTACCTACAAGTTCATTAAATAGAAAAATGGGCCCATAATATATCACGTCATGCTTGAGACAATAAAATGTGTATTCATACATATGTGTAATATAGTATTTAAAAAAAAGTTCCCCAATTAACTCGATGGTTTCTCTAGGTGTGGGAGCTAGGGCTCAGGCCATTCATGAGGCGCCGCCGGCCATTTGTCCCAGCGTGCACAGAGGTGGGCCGCAGACTCTCCAAGTTCTGTTGGATGCAAATACCAGCAACAAGGAAGACAGGGATGGAGTGCGGGCCCGTGCGCAAAGCTTTGGACATGGCAGTTTTTGGACAGGAGAGACTTCCAGGGAGAAATAGACGTATTTTACTAGTGGCTCCAAAGAAAATGGAGGAAAGGCAGCCTATAATATAGGTGGGAAGAGTGTGCTTTCCAGTGGGAAAGGTTGTAATGGGAGCGGCAGCCGGGGTTTTGGAAATACCAAAGTGAAACCGGCAGGAGATAGAGACAGGTTGGGGTTTCAGCGTCAGGATTGGGTATGGGCTCCTAGGCAAGGCCTAGGGCCTCATAAATAGAGTGGGGAAGGAGCGAGGGGACCCATACCCTCAAAAACCAAGCATGTGGTTGTAGAGCTGAGCTCTGAGGTAGAGGAGGAGATAGACCACAATGTCTCTATTTTTTCCAATCTGGGGGTGATAGGATGCTTCCAGGGGCACTGGCTGAGCTTACCTAATCTGCACTCTTGGATTTCAGACAACTGGGAGCCAGTGATTGAGGAGGACATTCAAATCTATCCGGTAGCAAGGGGTTTTTTTTATTGTTGTCTTTGAAAATCCCCAGGACAGAAATAAGGTTCTATGTGAACATTTTTGGCTTTGGGAGGAGAAGTTTTCACTAAGTTTAAAAGCATGGCATGCGACCTTTAATCCAACAACTAAGACCTTCAATACGATGCCTTTATGGGTAAGGCTTCCTAATCTTCCCCTACACCTTTGGTTTGAATCTTTGTTGGAAGAGGTTGGGAATGCGTTAGGTGACTTTTTTATGGTGGATCTGGAGTCTTCCAACCTGCTTCTCTCTACCTTTGCTCGAATCTTGGTAGAAATGGATGTCTCTGCTGGCCTCCCAGAGGCAATTTTGATTAAAACCTCCAAAGGATTATGGACACAATCTTTGGACTATGAGAATGTTCCCTTTAGATGCAGACGATGCTTCCAAATAGGGCAGCAGGATGCATAGTGTAGCAGAGATAAGAGGTCTAAGGCAACATCATGGTGGAAAATGTCAATGAACAACACTACATAGTAGAGAAGAAGGTAGAGGAATAGAGGAGCTTCGCACAGGTGGTTGCAAAGGAGAAGACCCAGATGTCCCTAGAGACAGTCCATAAGGAGATCCAAATGAAGGAGAGCAACAAGAAATCTATGCCAGCGGATCATTCACCAGGAATCTCCCATGATCATGGGATGGGGATTGACACACCAGCAGGCATCGAGAAGATGCGACCCGTGGTGAATAAGGTTTCAGGTTTGGAGGCTATAGAAAGGGCAGATCGGGCAGAGGAATGCAGCACAAGGGGGAATGGGAGAATCCCAATGGACACATTCTCAGAGGGGCTGAAAGAGGCAACCATTGTTGAGGATGGATGTTTTACGGTGAAAGGGAAAAAAGAGAGGAAACAAAAGAACTTAGATATGGTTCTTCACTCTCATTCAAAAGGGGTGGTTAAAAGAAAATCTTAATTTGCATGGTGCAAATATTGTTGTCTTTCGGTCCTTTTACTGTTTTATTATATTCTTGGGGAGGTGGTACCCCTTCTTGTTATCACCCTTGAATCAGGCCAAGCTTTGTCTGTTTGAACATCAATAAATCACAACACCTATTACCGATCAAAAAAATAAAAATATAGTATTTAAAAAATGTTGGTTTGTTAATGGGCATTTGAGGGTTCAACCTCCATCTTTAATAAAAGAGGAATCTTGGAAGCCTCTGTAGGATGGGTGGGTAAAGGTTAATTATCATGGTGCCCCAAAGGGTAACCCTTGCCCATCTGGTGTTGGATATGTATCAAGGGATCATAGGGGCAATATTTAAATGTTGGGAGCAAAAAAATTACCTCTAGGGACCAATAACAAGGCAGGGAATCAAGCGACATTGTTAGCAATCAAAATAGCCATTAAAATGAAAGGAAGCTTCATCTTGAAGGTGATTCACAAATTATCATTAATGATATCATCATAGGTGAATCTAGAGTGTGGTATTTGAACAAGAACATCTGTAGGATCAAAACATTTCTTAACACATTTCAGGATATCAAAATCACACATGTAAAGAGGGAAGAAAATAAAATAGCTCAGATAAAATGTCAAATGTCAGAGTTGCCTTTCCAAAATAGCATGTTGAGGAGTTGATGGAGGACTTTAGACACATTGATGGAAATGCATTCGATGATTGGAACTTGTAGGATGGAATGGTGCATTGAGAATATTTGTGATTGGGATAGTATTTTATACGCCTCCTAGGTGTTAGTCGAAGGATTATGACTTTGAATTTAAAAGACGGGGAGGAAGTATTCAAAGTCCTAGCGAGGACAGAAAACATGAGAGGGGTGGCATAGTGATGATGGCATCAATCATATTTATTATATGGTCACCAAGATTTTCACAAGACATCGGAAAGGCCCTAGAAGTATCCAGATTGGAGGAAAGACTTAATTCAAAAATAAGTTTGGGATTAGCAGTGAAGGGAAAGAAATTAGCAAAGTGGAGAAGTGGGTTGAGGTGGATAGAATGGACGCAAACTTCTCTTTTACCTCCCCAAAATAGCTACCGGCATTTAGAGGCAATGTGATTGTAAGGAGAATGAAGGGAATTTTCAAATTTGATGATCCTAGCTTCTAGCGGTGTGTGGAGACCATGTTCCGGGAAGAATACCTAAAGATAGATCTTTGCCCTCACACAAATCTTGATATTTCCTCAATCTTCTTTGTGTGGGAATTAGAGCTGGGGAGTAGAGAAGAGGTTTTGCAAGTCATGAAGCTTTGTGTGTGTCTGGAGTGAGTTAGAGGCATGATCCCAATTATGGGGAAATCAGAGCCAGGAATTGGACTAGTGATAGGGGATGAACCATGGAGGGTGGTGGAGGGTGGTGGAGGGATCAACCCATGCTTTCCAACCCTTCTTGGTGTTGAGTACCAAAAAACCAAAGGAGAATAATATTGAAGAGACATGGGGAAATCGGGAAGATTTTCTTGTCTATTTGTAGTCATGGGAGGCAAAGAAGGAACGACATAAGGAAGAGGGGTAGAGGATTCTGAAGAAAATAAAGATGAAGATAGAGGTGGATGGCCTGAGTGCTGAGGGTGGGGATATTGGATAGAGATCAGCACAAAAGTTCAAGAAAAAGGAAAACTGACACAAGAGGTGGAAATCTCATCTCGATAGAGATTAGGGAGGCTATGCAGAGGTTTTGGTGAGGATAACTAGCATCCAGGTATTTTTAAGTGTGTTTGTGTTCAACAGTATATCTATGTTTTTCTATTTGTTTCCCAATTTCGATAATAGTATGGGAATAGAAGTATATAGCACTAATGGTCCCTATGGTAGAAGGCATAGAATAGTAGATTTCATGGAAGAGTGCAATGATATCGGCAATGTATATGGGTGTTAGTATTTTGAGTAGTTTGAAATGGTAGGAATGCAGACCAATTGGACATGTGGAAAATCCTTGTAATGTTGAACTTTTGATGAAATATTAATGAAACTATATTATCAATCAAAAAATAATAGTATTAAAAAATGTAAATTTTATTTGGATATGTGTCATTTATGTATACATACCTACAAATTCAAATTGGAAAAGTGCATTCTTCACACATTCTCTTAATCCATCATGCTCTTTGTTTCCATGACCACTCTAAAAAAAATCCATAAAAACTATATGTTATGTCTATGATGTTGTTGTGATGACCAATTAAATTCTTTTTGTAGACATAAATTATCTTGTGAAGTTACAAACAAAAGAATTTCAAAACTAGATTAGTAAATTAAAAACTAAATTTATACACATACATGCATACATGTATACATATATATCAATGTAAGTTCAAAGTTTTTATTTCAAGTTAATTAAAAGATCCTAAAAAAATTTAAATCAATAAATACATTCTTACTAGCACATCTATCAAACTAAATCCAATGTTGTGAATCATTTATCCCACATTGTCTCATATACTCAAAAAAATATTCCAAAATAGTGGGATATATAGCTTTTATCATAACCCATATCATCACTAATATAAAATTGAGCCTTCTTAATGATAATGTGTTCATCTTCATTGTTTTTTACACCATGCACGCTAAACTCGACATGTTTATAAGAAACTTGTACGAAGATTGTAGCTTGGCTGAAATAAAAAGATTGACTTTGAATCTCAATGTGAGGACTAAATGTATGGTTTTCAAAGAAGTCTACAATTGAGAAAATACCACTTGGTGGAAACCAAAATTTTTAGTCACGAAATTTCTTAGCTTGCCATCTTGCACCATTACAAGTTTGGATGTGTGAATATATGATATTATAAAATTTATTCATAAACTCATTGTAAGGCAATTCACTTTCTTTCAACAATATTTTTTTGGACTTGACTCCTAACTTTGTTTGGTATTTCTCATATTCAAATCTATTCCACATAACATGCATTTAATGATCAATATTCTAAAATTGTAAAATTTATTATAAAAAAAAAAAAAACATGTATTTTTAATATACTGTACATTAAACTCATCCAAATATTCTAATTTTTCACATATAATAGAGTTCATAAATTGTGTTATACTTCTAGGGATCACTATATTTGGAGTAGTAACTACCATAGCCTTTTTCTTTATTTGTAGGCATTGATGACATTCGACAAGATTTTGATAGCAACAAGTTTCACATACCTTATTTATACATACAAAACATGGTCATAATCTCTCAAACATTCTTTGAAAAATATTTACATCTGTAAATTCTTGTTTGAATGCTTCAAAAGTTCACTTTGTGTTGTATCTATAAAATATTTATGTTGCAAAAAAATTATACCATCTTCATCTTTTATTTGTATAGTGTCCCATTTATTGGAAGAAACATGAGAGTGTTTGGTCCAATATCCAATTACTTGTCTTTTTACATCTTTTGAAATTCTATTTTTTCAAGAAAACCTAGAAATATGTACCCAATTACTTTCAATGTTGTCATCTAGCGTGTTTCTTTTCCTAATGTATCTTTGAACAATGCTCCTATATACATTTAGTATTCAGGAAATTGCTTGAACTTGTCTTCTATGTGATAATTTATTACTCAAAATTGCAATCATCAATGCTCTACGTGCGGTACTTAAATTATCAATATCTCAATTGGTGCTCTCAATACATATCAACGCTTGCAAGATTTCTATTATTATCTATTTTACTAATTTCTCTGATAATTTTTTTCTTATTCTCAACTCCTAACAACTCCAAAATAGAAACCATTTATCTTCTCCTAAATAATTTTGGATATAATTGTTCTCTTCTAGTTCAAGATTTATTTTCAAAAAATTCATCCCAAATTGTTTATAGTGTAATTTTAATGTGGTTTCAGATGTCATATCTTTAGTTTAAATCTCATTGAAAAGAGAATCTTCATCTATATCCATCAAATTTTCCATACTATGAAAAACATTCCTTGATTAAATAGGATCAATTTCTTGTCTAACCTAAGGTTCAGTCACTTCAACATCAATGGGTTGTTCTTGAGTAGATTTTGTGTCTCTTTTTATGTCCTCTTTTTTCTTAGTCATACAATCTTGATCTAGTACTTTTATTCCCCATTATGAATTGCTCAAGTTTTAATTCACCTTCATACCCATACACATGTACATATATCTTGAAAGTAAATTAAGTCCAAGTATATATGCAAATTTATGTAAGTAGAAAAATGAATAAATTAATGATCTCCTCCTCTAGCATAAAAATGTTTAAAGCATAGCACACACATCTCATTTAGCTCTGACATCATGCATCAAATAAATATTCTAATTTTTCACATACAAAAGAGTTCATAAATTGTTTTATACTTCCTGGGATCACTATATTTGGATTAGTAACTACCATGGGTTTTTTCTTTATTTGTAGGCATTGATGACATTCGACAAGATTTTGACAGCAACAACTTTTGCATACCTTATTTATACGTACAAAACGTGGTCGTTATCTCTCAAACATTCTTTGACAAATCTTTACATCTGCAAATTCTTGTTTGAATGCTTCAAAAGTTCACTTTGTGTTGTATCTATAAAATATTTATGATGCAAAATATTTATGCCATCTTCATCTTTTATTTGTATAGTGTCCCATTTATTGGAAGAAACATGAGAGTTTTTGGTCCAATATCCAATTACTTGTCTTTTTACATCTTTTGAAATTATATTTTTCAAGGAAAACTAGAAATATGTACCCAATTACTTTCAATGTTGTAGTCTAACATGTTTATTTTCCTAATGTATCTTTGAACATGCTCCTATATACATTTAGTAATCAGGAAATTGCTTTAACTTGTCTTCTATGTGATAATTTATTACTCAAAATTGCAATCATCAATGCTCTACGTGCGGCACTTAAATTATCAATATCTCAATTGGTGCTCTCAATACATATCAACGCTTGCAAGATTTTAATTATTGTCTATTTTACTAATTTCTCTGATAATTGTTTTCTTATTCTCAACTCCTAACAACTCCAAAATAGAAACCATTTATCTTCTCCTAAATAATTTTGGATATAATTGTGCTCTTCCAGTTCGAGATTTATTTTCAAAAAATTCATCCCAAATTATTTATAGTGTAATTTTAATGTGGTTTCAAGTGTCATATCTTTAGTTGAAATCTCATTGAAAAGAGAATCTTCATCCATATCCATCAAATTTTCCATATTATGAAAAACATTCCTTGATTAAATATGACAAATTTCTTGTCTAACCTAAGGTTCAATCACTTCAACATCAATGGGTTGTTCTTGAGTAGATTTTATGTCTCTTTTTATGTCCTCCTTTTTCTTAGTCATACAATCGTGATCTAGTACTTTTATTCCCCATTATGAATTGCTCAAGTTTTAATTCACCTTCATACCCATGATACACATGTACATATATCTTGAAAGTAAATTAAGTCCAAGTATATATGCAACTTTTTGTAAGTAGAAAAATGAATAAATTAATGATCTCCTCCTCTAGCATAACAATGTTTAAAGAATAACACACACATCTCATTTAGCTCTCACATCATGCATCAAATACCAAAAACATAAAATTTGATTTAACCCTTAGCATAATCATGACCCAACCAAAAGTAGGATATGGGAATAGACTAATACAAGGGGCATTGGTAATTTTAATTCATGTAACATTGTCATTTAAATTATTTATCAACACTAGTAATTTTGAAATTCAATTGAGGAAAGAAGGAAATATATAGTAAAATATATAATTAATTAGTAAAAAATATATACATGTACCTACATACATATATGAATTTGTATATATGTATGTATATACATACATGTGTGTGTGTCTGTACACACACACACAAATAT
>MU223073.1:4739195-4770215 GCA_018584345.1 Thuja plicata | reverse complement strand
TAACTCAACTAACACAACTTCTACCACATGATTCTTAGCAAACATGTGAAGGTCAGAGACTAAAATTACTACAAGGGAAGAGAAAACTTCACAATATAGTAATCCAAGCGAAATAGACACAACACACGATGAACCAAAATCAGCTTGATCAATAAGGGGTAAAACATCTACACAGTTATTGATTGCAAAAGAGGATAAACATGAATTACACAAAAATGAGGCACAAGGTAATTACGATAATAGCAAGCTGTCATAGAATCAGAAGAGAAGTAGATGGATGAAAGAATTAGACACAGGAGTAAAAATACTACAAATATCAGACTACCTTTCAACCATGAGTTACAGACTTAGACACAAAATATACTAAGGACAGAAAAATGTCATGAAGCATGCTTTTCTGAATAAAATGGAACCCCCTCTAAAAATGCAACCTTCTACTATATATATGGCTATGACCATCTTGGGATCCATTAGGATACAACAAGCTTTGGATGATCATGGAAAACCCTAACCCTAAAACACAAGAGAGAGGAAAAGAGAGAGAGAAAGCAGTGGAGAATGACCGAGTCAAAACAGATATTCATGGATATTTTCTTGACCTTCTCGATCTGGCACTTGGAATATTTCATGCTCCTCCTCGATCTGGCACTTTTAGAAACTCAGTCATATTTCTGTTCTGCTCTGCAACACGTTGAAATTCCTCCTTTTTTAAATATTATTGAAGCAAAGTATTCTGGGGATCAACAGACTGCTTTGCGTATGATTTCCTGTGACTAGAAACCCCTATGATCAATTCTGGAATATGAGAAAATAGGAATCATGGTTGCTGAGTGCTCTCTGTATTAAACTTGCCACCAGAAATTCAAATTCAAAGTCCTGCGACCTAGCGACCAACGGCTAGTCTCTTTGTCGCGAGTATCAGACATTGACCCTCGTTAAATCTCCAGACTTGGCGATAATGGAATTTTTAACCTCTATTTAACTCAAGCCTAAATCCAATGACAAGGCGACCGTGTGAAATCGAAGTCGCGAGTCATTTTACTTAACTCATCATCTGTCTAGCGACCCAGCGCCTAACTGCTACCTTTTAACCATCACAGCTTGTCGCCTGATCGCCAGATGCTCATGCCTCCTTTCAAGATAACACGACAACCCCTAGTCGCTGAGTCGGGTGATCCTAAGTCTTTACCTTTAACTTGAAGGACGTGCCTTTTTCTGTTTACAGCAACTCTGCGACATACCTTAATCGCCTAGTCGGAAGGACTTTTTCCCTGGGGCACTTTTATCACCAGACTACGCGACCACCGTCAGATCTCTTTACTTCTTCATCGAACGGCTGTCTTTTAATCGCCATAGAATCTCATATACCTTTAAATCATCAAGAGACTTTGCGACTGAAGGAGAACATACATTAGTCTTGTTATCACGTGATCCCTTTCCTTCTTCTGGCGATTACCCGACAACCACTAGCTCCGTGACAGATGTCATCTTTTCCTTTGTCCATGTAACACTTTCTAAACAACTGAGTCATAGCCTTTTCTCAAGCGACATCCCGACTGAAGGAAATCACTTAACATGAAACAGTTAGTCGCATGGTCGGGAATGTTATCTCTGAACCACCATTTAATCACGAGACCACGCGACTGAAGAAAGAGCTTAACTGTTTGACTGAGCTGATCCAGCGATCACGCGACATGAAGTAGGCGCAAGGTCGGGAGACATTTCTTTGACTTGCCATTTCTTCACGCGATCACCCGACTGAAGGTGGGCCCCGTTATGTTAAAATCTCATAACATGAAATCAGGCGACAACCCGACTGAAAGGAAATCGCTAAGTCTCGAGTCACTGAGAGAATATTCCATTTCTTAACGAGACTACGCGACACAAGGCAAAAGTGAAGTTGGGAGATGATTTAGCATATTCGATTCTGGTAAAGCGATCAAGTGACCTGACTTATGGCACATGTCTTAAGTGACTTAAAAAGGTAACGATGAAATAGAACGAGCCAAGGCTTAGGGTTTATTACATCGTTTGCATGAAAGACTAAGGGTTTTTCCAGGGTTTCTGAGCAAAGTGCACAAGGGTGGAAAAATTGGGCAACAGTTATAACATTCAGCAAGACAGTAGGATCAATAAGCACTCCTCAAGAGATCTTATCACTATTTTTTGTGGAAACATAAAGAGGACCATCAGGTGCCTTAATAGTCTCTTTAGGATAAAATGTAATGCAATTTTAAAGTTTAGGATGGGGTTTAGGTTTAGGTTTGAATTGTTCAATGATATTAGCAACATTTTTCAATGCATTATTGGGATAATGCAAAGGGTGTGTACTGAGAGAGGAGGGGTGTATCAGTAAACTGAAAAAAATTTAATCAATTTTGTGTAACCAATGTTCTGTATTAACCAACTGAGTAGATTTCATACACCAAACATATAGTATCACTGCTGAAATGTAAATGCGTATAAAATAAACAATACACATACCTAAAATTAAGTACTCATGACACTAGTATTTTGGTATTGCAGAAAACCCCTGTTAAAAAGTAAAAACTGTCATGGGGATGAGACCCACAAAACTTCACTACTGCAGTAAATAAAGCAGCATGTTAAAGATTACAAATAATGATCACTTATGATGATCTTACCATGTTAGGAGTAACAATGATATCGATTAGATCTACCTCTTGTGAGGATTTTGCAACACAAAATATGTGTGCACTCGGTTAAGAGATTTACAATAAGATGGTTAAGTCTACTATGTTAGGAGATTTTGGGGTTTTATTACAATTATTAGAGAGTAACAGAAATTTGATCTGAAACATATACAATTTCAATATTATTGATACATATCCATTAAGTACATACAAAACATATCACCTTAATGTGAATGATAATACCTTATGCTCTATTCTACTTGGTAGCCTTTCCTTAGTTCTAAAAATTGATTTCTTCTATGTAGTCTCTGTCCTTGAAATCCCTTGTGTGATCTTTGATGTCTGTAGTATGGCGGCTACTTGATCATTTCTTGATCAACATACTTTTTAACATTTGATATCTATAAACTTATATATCAAATGATATGACCTAATTAGGGCTTTATAGTTACATCTATACCCTAAGATCAATGGTGTACATAATTTACCTTGATCATCTAACATAGGAGACATAAACAATTAATGTTGTATATCCATAATTAATTCTCTCCTCGATCGTGTAAACCGTTATCTAGTTTGGCAAAAAATTGTTACATAAAATGATGTGTCAAAACAAACTTTTATGCGGCCTCTATTCAACTCAGTTATTGTTGTCTCTCGATGCTCGATGTAGTCTATGTATCTCAGTTATACTGCTTGTTCAGTTTATACTGTGCAGCTCGGTGTTGTCTATTTCTCAATAAAGTCTGTCAGCTCAGGTATCACTATACTCAGTTAACTCTAAGCGTGATCAGTGCTCTCAGTTAACTCTATACTTTAGTGAATATACCAACTATCCTATTGTGACTTTGTTACCATTTGTCCATTATGTCTACTTGATAACTAATGATAACTTTAATGCGCAATTGGAGTAACATTCTCCCCCTTTGGAATTAGTATCAAAAACTCATTACTATTCATAATATTATACATAGTGACTTTCCCTTCCTACATGCTCGGTATATGTATATGAACTCCCCCTGATTATAGCATCCCCCTATACTATACTTATATACATATGTTTCCCCCTTTTTTGAAAATAATGACAAAAGGAATATAACTTACAGTTTGTCAAAATATTAAGAAGGGTGTTATTGAGACTTTCCAGTAGATTCTCGCATTCCTCCTTTAAATTATCAAAGGTTAATAGCTCTAAGTTTAGCTTAGCATGCATATCATATATGTTGTCTGTCACTAACAATTCTGGGGTGGCAATCAGGTTATTTTCCAATGTCACATGTTTTTACTTCATTACAAAATGGAGTAGTAATGTTGCCTATAGCTAGGTTACTTGTTCTCTTATTTGTTCTTCTTCTTTCTTGAGGTCTAGTCTCAACCGCTAGTTCTAAACAACTTTGGTGTAATGCATCTGCAATGTATGTTTCTCATTTGATAGACTGTTTGCACTATCTTTTAGATCTTGATCGATCTTCTTTATCTTTTCACTAATCTCGGTAGTGAAGTGATCTAAAGTTCATAACTTCTGTAGAATTGTGATGGCTTCAGATATGATAGTTTCTATTCCATTCACAAATTTAGATAGAGTTACCTTGTGTATGGCCACTGCCTGGCTGATCTTCTCTATGACCTTGTATTATATCTTCTTCTCAGCTCTTTCTTCCAATTTCTTCTTGTCATCAATGTTAGGTTTGTTAATGGCCTCAGTGAGCAGTGCAAGTTGATCAATGATGGGGGTGGATTCATTGATAGCTAAGTCAGGGACAACTTGCTGAAGAATCTCCTTGGAGGCTTCTAATACTTGTGCATTTTTGTGTTCTTTCCTTAACTTGTCCTATGTTTCTTTCCTGGTGCATAATTCACCATATTTCTTCAATGTTTTTGGATCGAGTGTCCTTGGATCCCATGCTGAAATCTCTATGATTTCATCTAAAGTAACTTCATTCTTGTTTCATTTCTTCTTCTTTTTCTTTCCTTGGACACTAGATGAAGGAGATAAATTTAATGCTAATTGATCATTTTTCTCAGGTTTAGGCTTTTCTTGCTCGGTACTCAGTTTGATGACTTTGTGAGGTGCTTCAGTAACTGACTTTGTATCGGTAGTAGAAGTATCTATTGTATTATCTATTTTTTTTGTATTACCTTCACCTTTTTTTTATACATCAGTGGTATATTTTGGTGCATCACCTTCTATTGTTCCACCACTATGCTCAGTTTTTGTACCTTGTTGATCACCCTTGTCTTCATTTGTATCTATAACCTACTCAGGTGTCTTCTTTTGTGCTTCGCTCTCTATTTCAATGGCTTGTACTAAAATAGATAGCTTGCCTAGTACATTTACTCAGATGGCCTCTGTTGTGTCTTGTTCATTTAGGGTCTTGGTTTCTTCGACTATCTCATCTTCCTTAGCTTTATCATCAAGATTATCTTCAGTTATGTCATTTATGGTGATCTTTGGGTGACTCATGTTAGTCAATATTTGAGGAATTTCATCCAATATATTGTTAACATCTGCATCATCAACATTTATTGGTTTGGTGCTTGGTCGATCTTCCTCGGTATCAACTCTGGATGCAATTTCTGTCTCTTCCTCTGTATCTTGGATTTCCTTTGGTGGGTTCAGTAGTTTATTCCATATCTGTGTGCTCTCAATATCTACTCCCTTCATATTTCCTTGTAGAATATTTAGATTTCATGCTTTCTTAGGAAATTTCTTGGCATAATGCTTCATGATATCATTTATCTATTCTATAGTGCAGTCAGCTTTAATAAAACTGAGAGATGCCTCTCTCATATGTTTCTCAGTTTAAAGTGCATAGGCCCATCTAGCTGATATCTTATCATATAACTCGAAAGGAAGGTAAGAAGCAAATTCAACTGGAATGTGTTTGAATTTGATCATCATACCTATGATTTATTCTTCAAGTTTATCCTTGTTCTCGGTAGTCAGATCAAAATATGCATGTATCTTTGGATGTCCATATCGTCTGGTTGTTATGATTGCCTCTGCAATCTCATCAATAGTATGAGTGTCTTATTCTTTACAACCTTGAATTGATCTGGATTTTCATCAAAATCATCCTTGTCATCTTTGTTCCTTACATATCTTTTCATTTGTCTCGGTATTGGATTCTCAGTAGTACCCTTCTATTTTTGTGTTTGGTAAGTGAGCTTTGGTGAGGGCCTTGTAATTTTTGCTACACCTTTCTTCAAAGGTGATGAATCCATAGTCACCGATTATGATCTGATCTGTGATGGAGACTCGGTATTTATGATTTTTCCCCTTTTGGCCTTAGGTGCCTTATCTTTCTCTTCATCTGATTCGGTGGCATTAGCATCATGTTCGGGTTCATCATCTTGACCTACTGAGGTCTTCTCCTCAGTATCATCTACAGATTTTTCTAATTATTCATCTGTTATTGCAAATTTTCTCTTTAATGTCTTCATAGTCTTTTTCTTTTTCCTGCTCATCTTTTGTACTTGCAAAACTATAGATATTCAAGTCTGGGCTTCATCAAATGTGCCAAATCTCATGGCAGATTTTTCAACAGGCTCATTCAAAAAAATTTGAATGGCCTCAGATGTAGAATCAATATCTAATTCATATTCTAATAAAGGTAGCCATGATGTCCTCATTTGTACTGCCTTGATTAGAGTAGTATTAGTGTCTACTACAAAACATATATCATCTTTGTACTTATCTACCAATTATAGTGTAATTCTAGTTCTCTTTTCCATCCTAGCCTTAAACTTAGAAAAATAGTCAATCATGATTGGTTCAAAATCTATTCCTAGGCTTGTAATCATATCATTGATTTGCATTGTAATTGGTTGGTTGGACTTCCATTTAACTATATCGACAGATGGAAATGAATTTTGTACATAAAAGAATGTGCATAGTAGTAGGGAACCAAACTTACATGTATTTAACCATGCTGATCTGATGGTCTTCATGTTTTCTTCAAATTGCCTCAGTAACAACTTAGATAGATCATACTGTACTCCTTTCTTAACAATATTATAGGCTATGTCAATAGCCTCGCAAGCAATTTTATTCAGTCTACTGGACTCTAATATCTTGTAGCCAATGATATATGAACCAAACCTCATTTTAGGATTACCAATGCAATTGATCTTCAGACCTCTACCATCCCATTCGGCTCCTATTAGATTTTCTATTTCAGTTCTCGGTGGGTGCCTTAGGGCTTTGGATTTATCACATATGGGACACCTCATGGCATGAATAACATCATTTGTTATCTTTTTGGGCTCATCCATCTAGAGATTTCCTTCGTGTACTATATTTAGAACAATGCAAATCCACTCGATCTTGAATACATTCTAGAAATGTAGGGCATTGGTTAACCCTTTAACCTCTAGATGTTTATGATCTTCTTTCAACTTTCCATCTGTGCATAGTGACTGATAAGTTGACATGATTTCAAAGTCCCTGATTTCACCTAATTTGTAGTGAATGTAGGCACACACGTCTTAGACAAACAAAACCCTAGGTGGGATCGATGAAAACACACCTTTGTCATTCGGTTGGGCTGCAACCTGTGGATGGATCTTATAATGTGGCTCTATGCAAGTGGAGTTCTTTACCAAAACAATATTTTTATCCTTCTCCATCTTTTCTTTCATGGTTCGAGATGTCAATACCATGATGTTTGGTTGAGGTCTAGTGTGAAAGTGTTTGAATGACTCGGGTAAAGAAGAATGTGCAATGACTAACCTTAGTATGCTCTGAGTGTGCTTGAATCTCTGTAGAATGCTCAAAAATGTTCTGCTGCAACTTTTCTCTCTTTTCTCTGTTATGCTTTGTGATCGCAGTATGAACAAATAAGTTCATGTTGATTAAATTTATAGAAAATGAATTAGGGCGGCACAATAAATGCTTTTCACCAATCACTTGGTGAAAAAACATTATGCTTGGTTAACACTAACAAAGTTTCAACTTGGTGAGTATACCATATACTCGGTTACCATAGCAACTCAGTTGTCTCTTCACATTTTCACCAACTGACAGTTCTAACTTGGTACATATTAATTGACTCAACAAGATCAAAGTAATCAAAAGTATAATGCCATAGTTCATCTCAATTCATGCTAATTTGACATATGTGCAATGAATATAGGAACTGATGTAAGATATATCTTTGCAAAAAATAGTTCCTTACCTACTTATATTTCTCAGTTGGAGATGGTGGAGCCACCTAATCCATTAGATGAGGTGTCACCAAATTTTGTACTTGGTCCTTCATTATCATTTGATGCTCTTCACATTTGATTTCTGATGCTCACAATTTCATCAATTATATTTCCATTTCCATAAGTATTTATTCAGTCTGCACAATCTTTTCTTAAGTAAACAACTTTATGACAGTGATAGCATGTCATTCCATAGTTTTACCAATTTCTAGACTTGGTTCGCCATTGTATCATACAATTTGGTGCTATATGCCCATATTTACCACATGTTGTACAACTACTCCAAGTGTTATAATCCCATGTATAAGCATTACCTTTTCTTCTTGGTTGGTTTACCTTTTCTTGGGCTTTGGGATTCAGTATACATTCCTTTGTTTAGCTTGATTTGATGATTCTCCTTGCTCGGTATATCCTAATATTGTATTGTTGTTCAGTCTTCTTTGATAGTTTATAAATTCATCAATTCTCTTATTCCTTTCTTCAAATCTCTTAATCACTTCATTATTTTGTTGTAAAATCTTCAATTAATTTCTCAGTTTTTTATTTTCTTCTTTCAATACACCAATATCTTCTCTTCTTCTTGCAAGTTTAGTATTCACTTGGTTTGCTTCATGATTCATAAAAACCACTTGATTGGTGATCTCAATTTAATGTTTAGTAAGTCTCAATATCTCAATTTATTTCTCTTGTAACTTGGCAGTCATCTATCTTCTGTCATCAAAAAACATGTTTCTATCTTGTTCAGCTTTCTTTGCATAATTCAAGACTTCAACCATTCTAACCATTTGTGTATCTTGTCTGATCTGTATTTCTTTTACTTGTTCAATAAGTTGTTGATTTCTCTCAGATAGCTTTGATATGATTCCTTCAGATGCATCAAATATGCTACTAGATTTAGATCCAGATGTGTCAATGGGTCATGAATCTCTTCTTCATGATAATCAATCTCACAACAGTGAAGTGTCATGTCCTTTCTCTTAATCAACATCTCCCTGAGTTTCTCTTTGGCTTCCTTGTACTATTCGACATCAGATGTAACTTCTTATTCTCAATAGTTTTATCAAGTGTATACCTTTCCATTTGTAAGATCTTTTATCTTTAGCAATTAAACCTTCAAAAAAAGAGAACTAGCTCTGATACCAATTGTTGGGATAATGGAAAGGGTGTGTACTGAGAGGGGAGGGGTGAATCAATACCCTTAAAAACTTTTAATCAATTCTTTGTAACCATTGTTTTGTATTAACCAAAAGAGTAGATTCCATACACCAAACATATAGTATCACTACTGAAATGTAAATTCATGTAAAATAAATAATACACATACATGAAATTAAGTACTCATGACACTAGTATTTTGGTATCGCAGAAAACCGCTGTTAGAAGGTAAAAACTGCGGTGGGGATAAGACCCACAAAACTTCACTACTGCAGTAAATAAAGTAGTCTATTAAAGTTTACAAAGAAAGATCACTTCTGATGATCTTAACCTATTAGGAGTAACAATGAGATCGATTAGATCTACCTCATGTGAGGATTTACAACACAAAGTATGTGTGTACTCGGTTAAGAGATTTACAATTAGACAGTTAAGTCTAATCTGTTAGGAGATTTTGGGGTCTATTACGATTGTTAGAGAGTAACAAAAATTTGATCTGAAACATATACAATCTCAATATTGTTAATACAGATCCATTAAGTGCATACAAAACATATCACCTTAATGTGAATGATAATACCTTCTGCTCTATTCTTCTCAGTAGCCTTGCCTTAGTTCTGAAAACTAATTTCTTCTATGTAGTCTCTATCCTTGAAATCCCTTGTTTGATCTCTGATTTTTGTAGTATGGAGGCTACTTGATCATTTCTTGATCAACATACTCTTTAACATTTGACATCTATACATTTATATATCAAACAATATTACCTAATTAGGGCTTTACAATTATATCCCTACTCTAAGATCAACGATGTACATAATTTACCTTGATCATCTAACATAGGAGACATAAATAATTAATGTTGTATATTCGTAGTTAATTCTCTCCTCGATCGTGTAAACTGTTATCTAGGTTAGCAAAAAAATTGTTTCTTAGAATGATGTGCCTCAACAAACTTTTATGTGGCCTCTATTCCACTCAGTTCTTGGTGTAGTCTATGTATCTTGGTTATACTGCTTATTCAACTTATACTATGTATCTCGGTGTTGTCTATTTCTTGGTAAATTCTGTCAGCTTGGGTATCACTATACTCAGTTAACTCTATACTTCGGTGAATATACCAATTGTCCTATTGTGACTCTGTTACTGTCTGTCTATTATGTTTTCTTGATAACTAATCACAACTTCAATGCACAATTGGAGTAACATGAACTACACATAACATCAACATTTATAAGGCTAGAGTGACTAGGAACAACAATATTGTTAGAATAAGGCAATGAATTTGTTTGTTCAACAATGTTGGTAGAATAAGAAGAAAAAGGATTGGTAGAGATTTTCAAGTTTTAGTTAAGAGGTGCAACAGATTTATTTCCTTTTTCATTCACATCCTCAATGGTTATGGTATTAGAATTAATGAAGCCTTTGATAATATGATTCAAATGGTAGTATTTTTCAATACGATAGCTAGGTTGATGGTGGTATTAACAAAAGTCTTTGGGATCATGGAAAGCTAGAAATATTTTGGAAGGGTCGATTGGTTTGATAGGAGAAAATTTCTAAACATTATCATTAATCAACTTCAACATAAAATTATGCAAAGATTAAGAAAGAGTTGTAAAATTACAAGATCATTTGAAAATAGATGACAAAATAGCCACACATGATGGTTTAGCTACTGCTTGTTCATCAATATTGTTGGAATAATTATTGATGTTGATGAAACCTTTTTTAGGCTTTTAGAACTTTTGGGAATATTTTTTAGAGGCATCACTCTTATCAACCAAATCCATAGGAGTAAAAGACTCAAATTGGCTCACTTGAAGCTAATAATTATGAAGCATTGTGCATAATTGGATAAATGAGGCAAATTCATAAAACAATAACTTATCTCTAATGTCTTTTTGTGAATTAGAAATGAGAATTCTTTGAACATCCATGTTAGCCACGGGATAAGAAATTTGAGCATGCAAATTTTTGAATCTATCTATAAAATCAGTCACTTTTTCTTTAACACCTTTACTACAATGAATAAAATAAATTAAAGAAATTTGAGGACCAATTTTATTCTAAAATTATTGAATGAAAGAAAGATATTTTGTGAAATGAATCAATATAATGACGCAAAGAAAAAAACCATTGTAAGGCCTTATCTCTAAATGTCCTAGTAAAAAATTTAGCTACAAGTTTATGACCATTAAAGAAGTCACTACATAAGGTTTAAAATACCTTAACATCATTCAAGGGATCACCTTTTCCATTTTATGTTGCCAATGTAGAAATTTTAATGTTGTTAAACCCATTCAAAATTTTCATGGCTCCATACCGTTTCCTTTACTCTACAAAATTTACTAAGTCTCTAGCCTAAAGCCCTAAGTCTTCTCTGCAAAAATATTGCTCAACCCTAAACCCTCATGAGCTATTATAAAATCAAGTTACTTTTTATGTAACTTAAGTTTCTTACATCATGTCTTCTAAGTTGTCATCGATGGGGCCATGTTATTCCCTAAAGTATTTTCCTAGCAGGGTTTTAAATATTTCCTAAGTTTTCATCCCCGAAAATACTTTACCCTCATCATGTGTCATGAAACTCAATCTTCATCCAACGGTTGGCTTAATGACCTAAAGAGAAGATGCAGTCAATCTATCCATCAAGCCATCGTTACATCTGTCCTCCAGATGATTTCATGGGTCCCAGATAAAGAAAGGCAGTAAAGACACAGCAGGTTTGAGAAGATCTAACAGTTAGCTTGATGACTTAATATTGGAAAGTGATCTATTTTGCATGATATGATTCAATTTTTGGTTTTCATTTATGGAAACACATCTGGGTTATAGATCGATTCCTATAAAGTTGAGTTTTGGTGACTCTAAAATTGACTAAGTACAGAAGCAAAGATATAAAGGTATTTTGGGTATCAAAGATTGAGATCAATGAATTATGGCAAGAGAGATTAGAGGAAGATTTTATGGGGTATATGTGACCTCCACCTAAGATCTATTTTGTTTTTGTAATGTTTATAGCAAGTTAGAGAGATTTGAAGACATACAGACAGCAACAGAACAATGATACAGAGCAACTAGACAGAAGCGATGATTCAGAGAGTATGACGTGGACTCCTAGAAATCAGAGTTGGATTATGGTTTTTGATAACCTATAATTTAGTTATGTAAGATCACAAACTATGCATTTGATATTTGTTTTATTAAATTTATTTTGTATTGAGATCCGACTATGTAATATTTGGTTAAGAGAGCTGACTTGGTTAAGAGAAAAGATATATATATATATATATATATATATATATATGGAGAACTTTTGGTTGAGAAAATATATTGATGATGTGAGATGATTGGGTGGATGATATGTTTTGAGGACATGTGAATTGCAGAGAAGAGGATGATAGAGATCATTTATGAGCTATGACAGCAACTATCTAAGCATTAGAGATGCTTGTTTTGTTCATTACTGAGAACATTTTGTAATAGAATTACTTTGTAAGAGTTGTAAGCTTAGTTGGCCCCTAACAGGGTGTTGTATACCTTTAACGGGTTTTTTATTCATTTAACAAGGAAATGTACTATGTAATATTCAGCTCCTAACAGGGCTAGGTCTCCTAATAGGAACACTATATTTTAGTGCATGCTTGTGGGTACCATCCCCACTAGAGTTTTCCCTTGGCCAGGGTTTCCTCGACAACAAAATTATGGTGTTATGAGTACTGTGTTATTTTCTTATGCTCTTTTCATTTTTGAAAGTATATAGTTAATGTTTAATTGTTTGAAAAGTTTCAATAAGTGTTGTAATACTTAATCACCCCCCCCCCCCTCTAAGTATTACCTAATCCTAACAATTGGTATCAGAGATTTTGGCCCTTGGAGAGAAAGTCTAATAGCTTAAGGGAGATCATAATGGATTTGGACAGTTTGCAAGAAAACTTTGATGCTGCACTAGAAGACCTTGACAAAGCAAAAGCAGATAATGGAGAATTGAGATTCAACATGTGAAGAGTTGATAAATTTATAAATAAAATCAGAGACCAGCTTGAACTTTCCAGAATTCAAAGAAAAGATCTTTTGGTTCAGATAAAAGAAGATTCAGACAAAGACAATTCAGATCAGATGAAGCAACTTGAAGAAGAAAATGAAACTTGAGAATGAAGCTATGAGTAAAGAGATTTAGTTAAAAAAATATGCTAAGAAGAAGACTGAAGAAACCTTGAATAGTGCATTAGAATAAATGAAGAATGAGGCTGACAACTACAAGAATAAGTATCTAGAACTGGAGAAATACAATCAGGTTATAAAAGGTGAACTTGTTGAGGCAAAGTAACACATTGAGAAACTTCACACCAGCAGTGATTTGATCGATGAACAAAGAGATAGACACAAATCTAAAGGTGATATGACTGGTATTGGCTTCAATGAAGCAGAATGTTCAAAGAATCAAGAAGAGAAATATGATGTAAATATTGATGCTAAAAAGCCTACTATTGAAGAACCTAGAGAGAAGATTAGACCTTTCAGAGGTATATGCTTTGGTTGTAAAAATTTTGGACACATGAAAAGAGACTGCAAAGGTACTGCCCCTTTCAAGACCTTTTCTAGTTATTGTTTTAATTTTAATGGATATGGGCACAAGAAAGCAGAATGCAGCAAACCTAATCAATCTGGATATAGATAAGACAATTGAAGAGAACCTATAGTGAAACCTACATGCTACAAATGTAATAACATTGGACACATTGCAAAGTATTGTAAGCTGCAAGTAAATCGGGAAAGAAGACCTCCTATATGTTACAAATTCAATAATACTAGTCATATAGTGAAGTTTTGCAAGTATAATAGAGCAAACAACATAAGAGTACCACCTCCTATGAATACACAGAAGAATGGAAGTGATATTGGTAAGAGTGTTGCAAATTTGAAGAATGATTTTGACATTTGTTTTAAGAAAGCAGAAGATAACAGTAGTGGTAAGATATGGAAGATCAAAGAAACAAGTGAGACATTGGTTCAGGGAGAGAAAGTAGATGCTACTGGATCTTCATCTGATGGTAGTAAAGTAGAATCGACCTAATTGGTTGATCATGGCCTTAGGGAGAGCATTGGATAAAGACATCAGAATATATCTCACCCTGTAACCTATGGATTGAGCTCATGCAAGCTTAGGTATGAACATGGATGACATCATGGAGTATATAGTTAAGAGCGCAACATCAACTGACGCATATATTTTGATCATGAGATCTACAGCCGACTAGAAAGTATTGGGTAAAGTGAACTTTTATAACTTAAACATTGTATAAAGCACCATATGAAGATCTATTTCCTTACCATTTGACGAAGAGTGACCTAAGGAGATCAGAGAGAAGAGAGATTCAATCTATCCTACATTTTCCTTGCGTGATTGATTGAAGAAAAAACTCAGAATCTAGCATGAAAGAGGTATTTACATCATCTAACTATGGATGCACCTATTATTTATGATGTTGTAGATCGACCTAGGTATAAGTTCAAGAAAAATCCATTCAAGGCTTGTGAAGAATACCCTGAAGGATAATTTTCTCGAACACCCTACGGAGTTTTACATGTAGAAGATATTAGGCCTTACATTCATTGTACGTATGATATACTAGGTATTGATGATATTTCTATTGAGATGGAGTATATGACTGATAAATGAATTATGAGAGATGAGTACAAATATATTGATCAATTGAGCATCATGAAAATGTTGGATTTGTATGAATTCAATGAAGAAGAATGGTTCAAGATATTATTGAGCTGAGTACATGATCAATTCATATGGATAGGTGAGAAGCCTGTGAATATTTGCAGTGATTTGATTCATGATATTACTGGATTGGACAATACAAGAATCATTCTTGTTGTAGAAAAACATGTGAAGAAGCAAGTCAAAACCCTAACACACTCTAAATGGGATAGGTGAGAAATGGTTGTGAATGGCATCTTTCAACAAGATGTGAGACTAATTTATATGATACTTGGCTATAAATTCTACAACAGCAGTAGACCTAATTCAGTATCTATAGGATTTATCATGATCGCATGGAGAATGGTGAAAGAAAATGTAAAATATAACCTATGCAAAGTGTTAGCACAACAATTTCTAGAGAATGTAAAACTGGTAAAGAAAGATAGATCAAAGACCTTTAGATTTGGATCACTATTGGTACATATGTTTATCCACATTGAACACAGATTTATAGGAATGTACCCTAGTGGTTGGAAAATAGGGATACCTATTGGTATTCAGATCACACAAAGTTACAGAAGATAGAACATGACATGAGTTGATGGTGAATTATTTGGAATGATCAAAATCCTTCAAAGGAAGATGAAAAATAGATACAGGATATCTGATGACATAGTTGAGAAGTACAAGGATACAATATGTTTCATGGTTGAAACTGATTGTGTATGCTTCGAGGTAGTCACACCAAGGAAGAAATGGTGTTATCCTATGGGATATGAGGTAAGTTCAGAAGTACTTACTATGCAAGTTGAACATGTTCTTGCATCTAAGATTGATACATCAGAAGAAAGATGGGGAACCTATGAGGATAAATCTACTAAGGTAAGAGAGGAACATACTAGAGGTCTGAGGAAAAAGAAAATTAATAACATTGTGCATGAGTGTGGTGTAAAGGAAAGACTGACAAAGGAAGAGTTAAAAGAATTGAAAAGGAAAATGGAAGAGCGATCTTCTAAATTGGAAAGTGCTTGTACTATAGCCCTTCCCACTCCTAAAGTAGTAATGGTAGACAGTCCACCTCCTCCATCACAACAAATCACAAGCTGAAAAGATTACTCCTAGAGTAAACACTAGATCTAGCAGGCAGACATCACCTAAGGAACCAAGCACTATGAGAGAAGAGAAGAAAACTGAAAGTGAGAAACACATATGGAAGCCTGACTTAAATATGATTGAGAAGAGAGATATTGAGCAGGGTAAGCTAGTTACAATAAGCAAATACTATGATAGGTATGGGGATTCGAATAAACTTAAGATTGAAGATATTGTGGTTAATCATGTACTTGTTTTCAAGAAGACTCTTTTGGAAATTGAGGTCATTGTACCTAAAGAACTATATAGGAGATTGGAGAGAAGGAAATAGTTAGCACAGATTGAGGATGAAACAATCAGAAATTGGGAAATTGACAATATTCTACCTGTGATACGTTTACAAGAAAGGGACAGAATACTCAAAGAATTGAAACCTTTACTAAGAACTAAGATTATATTACTGAAAATCATGGCAAGAAGATATGATGAAATCACTGAGGATACTTAGAAAGCTATGGAGAAAATATTTTTGAACCCTACTCCTGAGGAGACTCCACTTCCTAAAACCACTTTGCCTACAAACTTAGGAATGGGAGAAAGTTTGAAGCCAACTGAGGCAAGTGCTGAGAAGAGAGAAGTTAATACAAAATCATATTTCTATGTTTCTAGTGTACCTATAACACTTGACACCTCTAAAGATGAGAAGGACCCATTTGCAAAAAGTATGGACAACACAATTGTTGAGGAAGCAGAGCAGAAAGAGGAAGAAGAGAAAAAGAAATAATAGAGTCAAGCAGTACAAGATGAAGGATAGAAAGAACATGAAGAAAAAGATGAAACTAAAAATGAGGTAATCACATCTTCTACTTCATTTTTGGCAAGGAAAGATAATACAACAGATGTTGATGTTGATTGCATGGATGAATACGCGCTAGTAAGATTGTCTTTAATTGCACTTACTAAAACCAAGGAGAGATTGGAATGAAAAGGTGACAAAAAGGCTAAGGTAATAACCAAAGCAATTGATACTGTGAACAAATTTCTTCCAGTACCTATTATTTTCTAGCACTGAGATGAAATTGAAAACCTAAAGATAACACTTGATGAATTCGATGGTTATTATGAGAGTTTGATAAACATTGCAGAGGAGAAGGCAGAAAAAAACTACTCGGAGAAGAAGTTATCCAAATTTTGCAAGTCTATCTCATGGGACTTGAGCACTTTGAAAAACACTACTACAAATGCTAAGAGTTGCATTGGACATGGAAGGAAATTGTTTAGTTACTGCATGAATCCTATTAGGTATGTTTAGAACATTGAAGACATCATTGCCAAGGACAGGGAAACTTTGAACAGTATGATGGACAGTTGTGAAACCTCTTCACAATCTGTAACAGATTTGGACAAGGAAGTAACAATAATTTTGTCAAAACTAGATGTATTGGATATTGAGAAAGGGAGAGTAATGACTAGATTCAATTTTCTAAAGAGTTTAATCACTCCTAAGATATCTATAATTGAAGCACACTTATCAGACTTGGAGAAGATTGCATATTCATTAACTAACTCTATGCCTACAAAATTGGAAGAAGCAGAGAATGCATCATTTGCATTGAATGGACTAATTCATTTTAGTCAACTATTTCTGAATTCATGGAGTACTGAAGTGAAGATCTTGGAAGATTCCTTTCAAGATGTTCTGAAACTGGTGAGAAAGCACTAATTTTATTACTTTGTATGCACCTTTGTCATTGTTGTCAAAGGGGGAGAAGAGAAGAAAAATGAATGTAAGAAGAGAGAATAGTAAAATGAATAAGGAGAAGAATATAATGTATAAGAGAAGAAAAGAGAAAAACAAAATAGAGAATAAGGAGAGACAGTTTTTGTTTTGTTGGAACACTTAGTCATTTTTTTGATAAGTGTTTCCATCAATGCCAAAGGGAGAGATTGTTTGCAAGTGATCTATTTTGCATGATGTGATTCATGTTATGGTTTTAATTTATGGAAACACATCTGGGTTATAGATTGATTCCTATAAAGTTGAGTTTTGGTGACTCTTAAATTGACTAAGTACAGAAGCAGAGATACAGAGGTATTTTGGGTATCAAAGATTGAGATCGATGAATTATGGTAAGAGAGCTTAGATGAATATATTATGGGGTATATGTGACCTCCACCTAAGATCTTTTTTTTTTTTTATAATTTTGATAGAAAGTTAGAGAGATTTGAAGACAAACAGACAGCAGCAGAATAGTGATACAGAGCAGTTGGACAGAAGTGATGATTCAGAGAGTATGACATGGACTCCTGGAAATCGGAGTTGGATTATGGTTGTTGATAACCTATACTTTGGTTATGTAAGAGAATTGACTATGCATTTGATATTTGTTTTATTAAATGTATTTTGTATTGAGAGCCAACTATGTAATATTTTGTTAAGAGAGTCGGCTTGGTTAAGAGAAAAGATATATATATATATATATATGGAGAAATTTGTGTTAAGTGAATATATTAATGATGTGAGATGATTGGATGGATGATATGTTTTGAGGACATGCAAATTGTAGAGCAGAGAATGACAGAGATCATTGATGATCTATGACAGGAACTATCTAAGCATTAGAGATTCTTGTTTTTTTCATTACTGAGAACATTTTGTAACAGAATTACTTTGTAAGAGTTGTAAGCTCAGTTGGACCCTAACAGGGTGTTGTATACCTTTAACAAGGTTTTTATTTCTTTAACAAGGAAATGTACTATGTAATATTAAGCTCCTAATAGGGATAGGTCTCCTAATAGGGACACTATACTTTAGTGCATGCTTGTGGGTACCATCCCCACTAGGATTTTCCCTTGGCCAGGGTTTCCTCGACAACAAAATTATGGTGTTATGAGTACCGTGTTATTTTCTTATGTTCTTTTCATTTCTGCAAGTATATGGTTAATGTTCAATTGGTTTAAAATTTTTAATAAGTGTTATAATATTGATTCACCCCCTCTCAGTATTACCTAATCCTAACACTTAAAGCCGAGATGATCGAGATCTATCAATCAAGCCATTAAGCCTGTAGAACACGTGTCCCAGTGGGTCCGGCTGAAGTCAAAGGGGAAAAATTAAAAGGCTGGAAATTTTGAGAAGATCTGATGGTTAGCTTAATGACTTAAAGTTGATATGATCAAGATCTATCAATCAAGGTATTACAACATCGCACCACGTGTCCTAGTGGGTCCAGCTAAGGTCAAAAGGGAAAATTTAAAAGGCCAGCAGGTTTGAGAAGATCTAACGGTCAGCTTAAAGGCTTAGTGATGAGTTGTGCATGATCTAACCTTTAAGTCATTAAGCCTGAATGAAACATGGCACATTGCAAGCCCAACACAGTGGTGAAGAAGAGGTTAAAGTGATGCAACTTAAAGTTAATCCGATGGTAGGCGTGTTTCCTCAAACACAAATATGTAGCTTTTTAATCATCAAGGAATTGCGCCCTTTCAACACATGGAAATACCTTAGGTTTTGGGCCCACCAGTGGTCATTTATGAAGTGATCAAGTCAAAAAAGATCCCATGGTAATTAAGGTAAAGTACAATCAAGTTGAATAAAATCTAACGGTCAGAATATTTCCTTAAAGGGAAAGTGCTCGAGATCTACTCATTAAGGAATCACACCTTAATGATGTGTGTCCATGATAGGCTAGGCTCAGGTCAGAGGATAAATTAAAGACCAATCAAGTGGGTTTTTATCGGATGGACAACGTATTCCCTCAAAGAAAAAGTAATCGTGATCTAGCTATTAAGGCATTGCGCTAGCACAACACATGGAGGTCTGGGTCAGTCGGGCAGATAGGATGGACATGAAAAATATTTCCACATGGTGTATAGTCACAAAATTGTAGAAGAAGATGAAATGTTCAGCCAGCAACTGCGAGTGCGAGACAAGCTGACACGTGGAGGTCTGAGCCAATCGCATAGTCGCGGAGGTCTGAGGATGTAGTATAAACTGTCGGCGAGTGTGCGAAAAGAAGTTGTCGCAAGGTCATAGTGGTTTAGAAAGATAACATGAAATGGTCATGAGTGTGCGACTGGTGGCTAGTGGTCAGTGTCGCATACTCGCACCGGTTAAGAACGGTTAGTAAAGGATATCGTGAGTAAATGGGGAAGCACCATGTGTCCAACCCGGGCAGAGAGGAAATAGTGACTATGAAGCAGAGAAGGAAATCGATGCTTCTCACTCACTCATGAGGCATAAGAGGATACATGTTAAAAGGTCTTGAGTGAGCGATTGAGTGACACCTAGAGAAATTAGATTTTGAGCCTGGGTAGCATAAAATAATCAACAGTGCTATTTTAAAGTTGTGCAGAGGTTCAATCTCAGTCATTCATGTCCTTTTTTGAGCCACCTGTGACCGTTGTAACAGAATTTCAAATATTTAAATCTTTTTCTCAGAGGATTTCATGGCAGTGGACTCAGATATTTGATCTCAAAGCCATAAATGCATGATCTGATCTTATGGACCGACTTTGAACAGCTGTTGAAGACCAGAAGGATACAAATTTTATATGCTAAGATGCATTTATGCCCATACTTGACAAATAGAGTTTTATAATCATATGATGAGTGAATACAAAGCCTCCTGATATTCTCTACATTTATGTGAGGTAATTTTAGAGTCATGCTTGGAAATTCTTCAACTTTTGGGTACTACGCTCACATCCATGGATTAAGGTAGATTGATTGCAGATTGGATTTGCACACATTAAAGAGAAGAGATAGGGTTTTAACTTGATATCATAATTGAATGCTTGCATTGATTGGTTGTAACCCTAACCCTAAATGGTATGAAGCTTGTAGCATTCTTATTCCTATAAAAGAATATTCAAGACCATTTAGAAAAGGCTGGAGAATTGGGAAAGTAGAAAACATTAGGCTTATACTTGTTTCTAGTCTAGGATATAGAAGATGTATTTCAGATTGTATTAAGGTAGGATTGAAAGTTTTTTGATCTTTTTCATATTTTCATATTGCATATTTCCTTGTCACACTAATTCAGGAACTAGTTTCATCATACTTAATATAAGTTATTTCAGATTTGAGTCTCTCCTTTGTGTTATCTATTGAGTTGTAAGTTTTCTAGCTTACTGTATAAGTCCAACTTATGCATGTGTGTATTCCATAGGTATTTGATTTTAGATTAAATTAAAATCCTTTGGATATTACATTGATTCTGCCTGGATATCTACTTAAGGATCTTTTAGTGTGTGATCTGAGAGTTCTTATGTTTATGGCTTTGAATCTTTGCTAATAAGGTGTTTCAGCTTTAGTATTGTATTTAAGATTTAGCCCAATGGATAAGGCACTGATCTAGAATTAATATTTCTATTGAGATACATATCTGAATGGTTTGGCTATGTTATGTCCCAAAATTATAATCAAACTCATTACCAAAATTCTTTACTTTTACATTTGTTGTTCTTGTTATTCCACCCATGGTAGTGGAGAGTTAATGAATGCTTGGTTGGTATATATTACTTACTTACCATCTATTTTTTGTTCAAATCCAAAAGTAAAAGGTGTTGTAAAGAATTGAGTTTAGTCTAGATTAGGTGTACCCACCTTGGTTTTGCAGAGCCAGAAGTGTAGAGGGCAGTCTTGACCCTATAGTTGGTCCATTTATCTTACAAAGCCTTCATACTTGGAGCTAACCACTCCTAATATCAGTCTTAAGATATATTGGTTTCTTTTTCTAGCGTAATAGTTTTAAACACCAACAAGATGGTGAATCTATTGGGGATAGAGAAGTAAAAATGTTGCTAAACCTTTCAAGGAATCTCTGGTGTTCTACTATTTATATCATTTGACCCATCTCAGTCACCAATAAGATGGTGACTCTGTTGGGGACAGTATTGTAAAATTGTCATAACTAGACAGTAAGTTGATCATTGGAAGCATAGAGTTACTCAAGTTTGGTCCTTTGTCATTATTTTATCTTGAAGAGCTCTCTCTTTGCATTTATTCATATTAGTTAGTATTATGATCCCAACTAGTGTTGGATGGCGACTCTAAATTATTCTCTGCAGTGGGTTGAGTATTAAAAATCACATTGTCACACACTTTCCAATATGAGTTACAGAAGGACTAGATCTCAGTCAAACAGTCATCATGAAGATAGGTTGGGAACTAATTTCCCAACTACATCCAAGTCTGATCAGCCTAGAAGAGAAAGGGATACCAGAGGTACCCCTCAAGATGGAAGACAAAGGGAAGAGATTAGAGAAGAAAGACCAGCCCAATGCAGCCAAGAAGGAAATGCATTTGAATATGAAGAAGTTGAGGCTGCACATGTGGGAATGGGTGCAAATGAAGATTATAGTTCTCCTGATGACAGAGAGGAAGAGGAATCTATTTATACTCTTCTAGATCCTGATAGTATGGATGCAAAAATTGCTGAAGTGGAGAGATTGATCTAGGAGTGAGTGGCCATAAGATGACAAGGAAATAAGGAAAAGGAAAATAAGATCAGACAGGATCAGGTTTTCCTTAAACAAAGAATGAGGATATTATTAGAGTTGGAGGAAATGAACTATGTTTAAAAGCCTCACAAATTTGAAGAGGAACCTGTCATTCAAGTGGTTAATCATCAAGGCCCTAAAGATAAGGGAAAGCAAGGGATGGTAGGGGTTTCAATAAATGAGCCCAATAATCTCAAAGACCTAATAAATCAGATACCTAAATTGGACATGGATCTTGAAAGAGATAGATTTGAAAGAGAGATCATAGCTAAGGAGCTTGAGGTGGCAGAATTGGAGGTTGCTACTTTGGAGATGATGAAGAAGGTTGATTTTCTAAGACAGAAAACAAGGCCTATTCATCTTGGTACCCAAGTAGCTATAACATCAAATGATAATGCTTCTACTTCTGCTTCTGAAGATAATACCTCATCTCAAGGAAGACCTACTCATGTAGAAAGGTACAAGCAATTTTATTTCCATAACATCTTTGGTTATCCTAATGTAGTTCTAAGTGAACTTAGAGATTTCCCAAATTTGTTGGGAATAATGTTATCACATGAGAAGAGAACTTGAAAACTTTTAAGGAGATGATGGATGATTGTGAAATTTTGCATGAGGATGTATTAATTAAACTTTGTGTTCATTCTTTAGTAGAGGATGCTAGAGATTGTTTAAGGGGGTTACCCTATAATTCTGTAGGGTCAATGGAAGAATTAATTGATTGCTTTAAGGAGAAATATGGTGATAAGACTGATGAGGGATTCATGTTGCATGAATTTAAAAATATTAAAAAGAATCAGAATGAAGATATTGCAAAATTCAATATAAGATTTCAGAGAGCCATGTATAAACTTTTCCAAGTCATGAGACTTGATGACAAGGTTTGTCTGGCTACTTATCTTAATGCATTTGATTCTAAGATGGGATACCTCCTAAGAGATAAGAATACAAGGACTATAAGAGAAGCTTATGAAACATCTATCAATGTAGAAACAAATAGTAGAGTATCTGGGAAGTTGGGTAGAAGAGATGATTGGAAGCCTACAAGAAAGGAATTGGATAAACCTTCAAATGCCAAACCTAAAGAGGAGGTCAATATGAAATAGATTCTAAATGCTATAAAAGATTTAAATACAGGAGAGAGTAATAATCCTAGATCTCCAAACAATAATAGGTCATCCTATAATAGTTATAATCCCCAAAATAGGATGCAAAACCACCCATATGGTACCCTATACAAAGTTGGGAAACCCAATATCCCACAAAGGAAAGATAGGCCTGATGATAGAACTTTGGATCCTCTTCAGAGAAATTTAGCTAACATTTGTAGTGAAGATATTTGGTGTGATGATTGTGAATCTCCACACAATCCTGACAATTGTGATGTTTCTCAGAAGATGTATCCAAGTTAATCCCAACAGGAAAGAGAAGAAGAGGAAAAACTATATGATGATGTTAGGAATGCAATGGCTTATGCAGATTTGAAAAGTGAAGAATCTGATGACCAAGGTCAAAATTAGGAGTTTTCTTCATCAAATGAAGGGGAGTCTAATGATCAAACTGAAGATCAAGATGTGCTTTCATCTGATGAAAAGGAAGAAAACATTGATAAAATAAGGTATAATGCTACAAGGGGAAAAGATCCTTTTATGGAAAGAAGACCTTCATATGCAGAAAGGGCTCAAATCATAGAAAACTTTGTTGCTCAAGCACAGAGTAACTATAATCTAAGAAATAAGACAGTTGGTAATGAAGATGGCAGACCATATGGCATGTTCATTACAGATAAAAAAATAGGCCCCAAGTAGACACCAGAAAAAGGAAAAATTACCGAGGATGTGAAGAAGATAAAGGTGAAAATGAAGGATAAACCAAGTGATCTTAGTATTGTCCAAAATATTAAAACAAGGACACCAAATATGAATGCTTCTTCTATTCCAAAATATTCTAAAGGAGTTGAGTCAGGCTTGGCTGCTCAAAATGAGGATAGAAGTATTGTTATTACCAAGAAATATATTTATGATATCAAATATGCTCCTATTGAGAAGGGACAATTGATTTCACAGATCATAGTTAGGGTTCCACTTTTAGAAATGATGAGGATTCTTGAGCACAAGGAGACAACTTTGACATGGATAAATAGTGTTTCTACCACAAGAGCCTTGAAATCAAAAATGGATGAGAAGAAAAAGAATAGTAAGGAGAAATCTGATACAAAGGGAAAAGAATCAGATGAGATTGTTTCTAAGATCCCTCAAATGTTCTTAAATACAAATCATGTCACTCCTCCTTTGGGAATTGTGGATCCCTTTTTCTTAACATTGGTTATTAATGGAAAAATGCTCAAGAATTGTATGATTGATTTAGGTGCATCAAATACAGTCATGCCTACAGAAATAATGAAATCAATGGGACTACAGGTAGATACTCCTCATGGGAGGTGTCAAGAAATGGATTCAAGTGAAGTGTCTATCATAGGTACTATTAAGGCACTGCCTTATACACTTGTTGCATTTATGGAAAAGATATTAACATTGAGTGTTCTAGTAGCTGACATTCCACCTGAATATGGAATGTTACTATCTAGGAAATGGAGTGCATCAATGGGAGGAATAATCCATTGTGATATGTCTTTTGCAACATTTGACATAGCTGGTAAGAATGTCAAAGTATCTAGAGAAGTCAAAACTCCCCACATGACTAAGGAGAATGAAGATGAAGAAATGAATTTTTTATTGGATACTGACATTGGTTCCTTTCAAGTGAAAGATAGTAAAGCTGAGAGGGATGTCCAACATATGCTTTTGTCAGAAAGAGAAGCACAATCTTGTAGATAAGACTGACTTATGGACAATGCACTTTGATGGTGCAAACTCAAAGGAAGGAGATGATGCAGGAGTGTTACTAATAGCTCCCAGTGGTAAAACCTACAAGTTCTCATTTTCTCTGCTATTTACTTATACTAATAATATTGCAGGGTATGATACTTTGCTAATAGGACTGAGGTTAGCTTTAAGACATAAGATTAGATGTGTCAGAGTCATTGAGGACTCTAAGTTGGTTATCTCTCAAATAAGATCTAGATATGCTTCGAAGAATTAGAGGCTAAAATAGTATAGGAATGTTGTTTTGGATGAAATTGAAAACTTTTATGCATTTGGCATTGATTGGATGGACAAAAGTCAGTTAAAGATGGCAGACCTGCTGGCTAATATTGCCTTAAGGCCTAAAGACATTACTTTTGCATGAATTTATAGTATAGAGATTCAATCTAGACCATCCATTCCAAACAATGTTGAAAGTTGGAAAGTCTTTGATGATGACATGGATATTTTTAGATTCCTATCTTGTGAATCAAACTTTGGTGAGAAAGGGACAGACTTTACTAGTTTTGTGGAGGCCTTAGATGGAAAAGACAAAGTTCTTGGAAAGGAGGTTCTTCAACTAAAATCCAATAAGGTACCCAAAGGTTTGGTTGTACTTGAGAGATCCTTTGATAACAAAGACAAGTCTTTATCATCAGGCACGGTCAAAAAACCTAAAGACTTGGAGGAGATAAACTTGGGAACCGATCAAGACCCTGAAAGGTATATATTGGTAAGAAGTTGTCCCCAAAGCTTACAGATTCACTGGTAAATCTTCTTAGGAAATATAGACATTTTTTTGCATGGTCTTATGATGACTTAAAGGCATATAGAGAGGATTTATTTCAGCATGAGATTCCATTAAAAGAAGACACTAAGCCTTTTAGACAGAAGTTGAGACCTTTTAATCCCACTCTAGCACCCAAGATGCAAGATGAGTTAAAAAAGATGGGGGGTGCTGGAATTATAAAGCCTATAAGGAATTCAACTTGGGTATCCAATTTGGTACCAATAAGAAAGAAAAATGGAGATACCAGACTATGTGTGGACTTTAGAAATTTAAATATTAATTCTTTGAAGGACAATTATGGATTGCCCAACATGGAAGCAATGTTGCAAAGAGTCATAGGGTCTAAGATGATGTCCATGTTGGATGGATTTTCAAGGTATAATTAGGTCAAGGTCAAGGAATCTAAATAGTTAAAGACTGCATTCACCACACCCTGGGGAACTTATGTGTATCTCAGGATGCCCTTTGGCTTGACAAATGTTGGAGCTACTTTCCAAAGAGCCATGGATGTGGAGTTTACAGATTTTATAAACAAGTTTTTGGCAGTCTATCAAGATGATCTTACTGCTTACTCAGCAAAAGAAGATCAACATTGTGATCATCTTGAAAAGATCTTTGTAAGAGCACTAGAGTATGGGGTTTCCTTTAACCCAATGAAGTGTTTATTTGGGGTGACAGAGGGAAAGCTTTTAGGACATATTATCTCTAAAGATGGAGTTAGAATTGACCCTAAAAGGGTGATTGCAATTGATAAGGTCCCTCAACCCAAGAATTTCAAAGGCATTTAGTCCTTCTTTGGACAAGTGAACTTCTTAAGGAGGTTTGTTACAAATTTTGCATAGACTAGTTTGCCAATCTCAAAGATGATCGAGAAAGGAGCCAAAGTGGAATGGACTCAAGAAGCATGTAGGGATTTTTTAGATATCAAGCAGGCTAGCAAAGATGCTCATGTTTTGAGAACCCCTGATTATACCAAGCCACTTCATATTTTCTCCTTTGCTTCTTATAATAATGTTGCTGCAGTATTATTGCAGAAGAATTCAGAAGGCTATGAACAACCTATTTCTTTCTTTAGTAAATCTTTGTAGGCAGCAGAGCTGAAATATAATATTATGGAAAAAAAATCCTATTCTTTGGTCAAGGATGTTAAAGCATTTAGATTCTATTTGGTAGGAGCAACCATAATTTCTTGTGTACCAAGTGTTTTTGTAAAAGACATCTTAGTTCAACAAGAAGTCTCAGGTAGGAGATGTAGATGGATCAATAAGATCCAAGAGTTTAATATTGATATCCATATCACCAAGTTGGTAAGAGGCCTAGGACTTGCTAAACTAGCTCAAAGAAATTTAGATGTAAATCATATTGATATGCTAGAAGAGGAGAAAAGGCCTTACATTTGTGATATGGATTGTTCTGATTGGTACAAATACATCATCGGATACTTGTAGAGGATGGTTCTTCCCCTGACATGAATGATAATAAAAAGACAACAGTCAAGTTGCATGCTTTGAAGTATGCAATTATTCAAGGACAATTATGGTGGAGGAGCAATGAAGGAGTATTGTTCAAATGTGTAGATCATGATAGATCTGAGAATCTATTGAAAGAAATGCATGATGGTGCATGTGGTGGCCATTACATGGCTAAAACTACTACCCATAAGATTATCAGATCTAGTTTTTGGTGGCCAACAATCTTCAAGGATGCTCATCAATATGTTAGAAAATGTGATGCTTGTCAGAGATTTTTAGGAAAGCTAAAGTTTGGTGGGAATATTCCTTTGAAGTCCATTATAATTTAGGCACCTTTTAAAAAGTGGGGGATGGATTTCATTGGTGAAATCCCTAATAAGTATAGTGGGGGTAATTCATGGATCCTAGTGGCAACTGACTATTTTATCAAGTCAGTGGAAGAAATTCCCACTAGAAGAGCCACAAGTAGGGTTGTGATTGATTTTATAATGTGAAATATGTTGACTATATTTGGTTGTCTAGAAACCATTGTGGTGTACAATGCTATGTGCTTCAGATCTGAAGAGTTCGCTAACTTTTTTCAACAATATGGGATTCAGATTTCTTATTCTTCTCCATATCACCCCCAAGGCAATGATTAGGCTGAATCTAGTAACAAGAGCCTGATAAAGATTATGAAGAGAGTGTTGGATGCAAACAAGAAGGTCTGGGATTCCAAATTGCAGCTTTCTCTATGGGCAGATAGAGTAACAGTGAAAAAGGCTATTGGATGTGCACCTTTTGACTTAGTTTATGGTATTCATACCAGATTATGACAGAATAACTTATTGCAGATGTATAAATTTATCTAATCATATGATGATGAGTTAGAAGATGAAATGAGAATCAGATTGGAGGATTTGATACAACTTCATGAGTTAAGAAGAGAAGCACATGATAGGAATGTCAGACTGCAATTACAATGCAAGAATCTATTTGACAAGAGAACTACTGCTAGGAAATTTGAACTTGATGATATGGTATTGATGTGGAATTCCATAATAGAGGATAAAGGAAAACATTCCAAATTTGATCATATCTGGTTGGGACCATACATAATTCATGGAAGGTAGGGTTCTGATTCTTACATTTTGAAGGACTTAACTGGAAATATTCTAGAATTGCCAATTCATGGACAATTCCTGAAGTCCTACTTTTCTTGAAGTAAACAAATCCATGACCAGGTTAGTTTGTATATATTCTTTTTGTTTTTTATGTTGTTGGTGAGGTTTCTTTCCAATAGGTGGTTTGATTCTCCTAGAAATCTTGAATCCCTACTATTCCTATAAGAGGCATCCATCCCCAGAAGGAGCCACTATTAGACCCATTCAAAATTTTCATGGCTCCATAACTTTTCCTTGACTCTGCAAAATTTTACTAAGTCTTTGGCCTAAAGCCCTAAGTCTTCTCTACAAAAATCTTGCTAAACCCTAAACCATCACAAGCTATTATAAAATCAAGTTAATTTTTATGTAACTTAAGTTTCTTACGTCATGTCTTCTAATTTGTCATCGACGGGGCCATGTTATTCCCTAAAGTATTTTCCTAGAGGGGTTTTAAATATTTCATAAGTTTTCATCCTTGAAAATACTTTACCCTCATCATGTGTCATGCAACTCAATCTTGAACCAATGGGTGGCTTAATGACTTAAACTGAAGATGTAGTCGATCTAGCCATCAAGCCATCAAGCCATCGTGACATCTTTCCTCTAAATGATGTCATGGGTCCCAGGTAAAGAAAGGTAGTAAAGACACAGTAGGTTTGAGAAGATCTAATAGTTTGCAGGTTTGAAAAGATCTAATGGTTAGCTTAATGACTTAAAGCTGAGATGATCAAGATCTATCAATCAATCCATTAAGCATGTAGAACACGTGTCCCAGTGGGTCCGGCTGAGGTCAAAAGGGAAAATTTAAAAGGCCAGCAGGTTTGAGAAGATCTGACAGTTAGCTTAATGACTTAAAGATGAGATGATTGAGATCTATCAATCAAGGCATTACAACATGGCGCCACATGTCCCAATGGGTCTGGCTAAGTTCAAAAGGGAAAATTTAAAAGGCCAGCAGGTTTGAGAAGATCTAAAAGTTGACTTAAAGGCTTAGTGATGAGATTTGCATGATCTAACCTTTAAGCCATTAAGCATGAATGACACGTGGCACATGGATGGCCTAGCACAGTGGTGAAGAAGGGATTAAAGTGATGCAACTTAAATTTAATCCGATGGTAGGCGCGTTTCCTCAAACACGAAGAGGAAATTCTTTAATCATTAAGGCATTGTGCCCTTTTGACACGTGGAAAGTTGTCAGGTTTTGGGCCCATCGATGGTCGATTATCAAGTGATCAAGTCATAAAATATCTTGTGGTCTATGTAATGCCTTAAAGAAAAGTTGATTGAAATCTAACCATCAAGGCATTACGACATCGTGCCATGTGTCTTAGTGGGTCTAGATCAGCGACAAGGTAATTAAGGTAAAGTATAGTCAGGTTGAATAAAATATAATTGTCAACGTATTTCCTTAAAGGGAAATTTCTTGAGATATACTCATTAAGGCACCATGCCTTAATGACATGTGTCTAGGGCGGGCCAGGCTCAGGTCAGAGGCTAAACTAAAGACCGATCAAGTGGGTTTTGATCGGAAAGACAATGTATTGCCTCAAAGAAAAAGTAATCATGATCTAGCTATTAAGGCATTGCACTAGCATGTGAGGCCTCACCCCAAACCCCATCGTAGTTTTCCAATTTTTCTACTTATGATAGATTTAGCATATGATACTTTACATTTTGATGCACTATGGACCTTATGGATTTCATGCTTTATGTCACGGATGGTTCATTTTGGATGTTGGACACATGATACTTTATGATGCACCTTATGGACTATATGATGTTTTCTATTATGGACATTTATTTTTGAGACAATTGATTTGGAAACACATTATGATTATGTTATGGATTATTGCTGATTGGAGAATTATTAAAAATGGATATTAAATTTTGATATCATGCAATGTGAATCTTACCTTATGTTAAATGCTTAAAATTAAATTATTATATTCTTGTGATCTTAAGTAATAAACTTAGTATGTTGATGTTTTCCTTAAGTTCTGAATATTGCTTATTTCCTTATGATGTATATTTATCTCCTCGGACTACTGATATTTTAATTGAGTGTGCAAGTATGAGACCATGGTATTTTATCCGGAGAACCAAACAAATGTGAACTCAGTTTGAGCCAAGGTTACGTCTAATGAGAGACAAGACCTCATTGTATCGTGATTTAATTCGTAAATGTATATGGTTGATTTTGGAAATGTAGTCCTTAAATGTATTTCTTATTTCCTTGTGAGTTTTTCCTAAGTGGATATGACATGGCCTAGTGATGTGTGAATGTTGTCTATGTCATTTGACACTTGTGTTTTGTACTTAAGGCCATGACATGTCAACTTGGGAATGGTTTTCCACCTACCTAGATAAGTACATTAGTGAATCCCCATATGCATACCTTGGTTTGGGAGATGGGGGTG
>MU223073.1:4720688-4737001 GCA_018584345.1 Thuja plicata | reverse complement strand
TATATATATATATATATATATATATATATATATACTCACAGCAATGTGAATATGTATATATATTTAAATGTATATCCTCCCTTGAGCATCTTTCTCCTTTGGGCTCCATGAGAGACCTGCAACCTACATTCACCCTTCAAAAATTTCAAAAAAATATAAGGGCTTAGGATTTGAGTAAGAGACGAGTAGGCATGGGAAAGCCAACAAAAGACAATAAGTTTTCAAGTTTACATTTTATGCCCTAACCCTAATTTCGAATTAGGGTTAGGAGATTTTTAAAAGGGTTGTTTTATTTTCTTTTGGGGGGGAATCTTTCTTTCTCAAAGAGGGTTATTTATCTTTATTATGAACTTTATTCATATTCTATAAATTAATTAAGAAATATTTGATAGTGGAGTAATAGAAATTGTTTTATTTATGGCATATGGTTTGAGTTTGGGAAAATAATCGTGGATATTTTAAATATTGACACTTTATAAGTATTAACATTGAAATACATTATTATGGTCTAATGTTCTTAGACAAATTTATTTAGGGGTTAAAACTTAATAAATGAATACTTAAATTTTAATTATCAGCACGATAATTAAGAAAGATGGTTTTAACTATAGTTATTAAATTTATAATACTATATGAATGCAAGGAATTATACGCTAATCAACTTAAACTTAATTCCTCTTATTAAGTAAGTTAATTTATATACAACATTTTAAATGGAATATTATTGACAAAATTTCTATTAAGACCCACAAATGTTATCTTTAAGTGAGCTGGCAACTTAATGGTTTAGACCTATAAGGGTTACGTAATCTTTTATATACAATAATTTAATAATCTAAATGAGGAATTTTATTGGGGAGAGTTTAATTAAAGTTTTAATTTAACATAGGGACTTATAATGTTATTTTTATGTAGCCAGTATACTGGTCATTTTAAAAATAATATTACGTAAGTGCTTTACCCTAGGGTGTTTAATAACAAAATATATGTAAACTATCAACCTACTAGATTACCGATCGTCCTTAGAAGCTAAGCATAGGGAGCCTCCCTCTCCACATCATCAAAATCTATTAAAATAAAAGGGGATGACACGAGTAACCATAGAATCTTACTTTGCATTATCCTTAAATGAAAGCCTAGATTCTGACTCTGGGGAAATCTATCCTTAAAAATAACACCTTGTGTAACTCTAACCCTAGAAGGCGACCTTGGGTTGAGGGAGGTTGACATGCAGTCATGATTCCCCTTAGACCCTCTTGACTTTAATATTACCTTTCAAAAAAAAAAGTTGTTGCGTTTTTGGGCGTGAAATTTTTGGGCATGAAATAGCATGACACATGGAGGTCTGGGCTAGCCAGGCAGACAGGATGGACATGACAGAGATTTATAGGTGGTGTATGGTCATGGACTCACAGAAGAAGATGAAATTTTTAGCCAGTGACCACGAGTGTGAGACAAGCTGACACGTGGAGGTCTGAGCCAATCGCATAGTCATGGAGGTCTGAGGATGTAGTATAAAATGTCATCAAGTGTGTGATAAGGAGTTGTCGCAGCGTCACAGTGGTTTAGTAGGATAAAATGAAATGATCGCGAGTGCGTGACTGGTAGCTAGTGGTCAGTGTTGCATACTCGCGCCAGTTAAGAACAGTTAGTAAAGGATATCATGAGTAAACAAGGAAGCACCACGTGTCTAGCCCGGGAAGAGAGGAAATAGTGTATATGAAGTAGAGAAGGAGATCGATGCCTCTTGTTCACTCTCAAGGCATAAGAGTATATTTGTTAAAGGGTCTTGACTGAGCGATTGAGAGACACCTGGCGAAATCATATTTTCAGCCCGCATAGCATAAAATAATCAACGGCACCATTTTAAAGTTATACAGAGGCTCAATCTTAGTCATTCATGTCCTTTTCTGTGTCACCTGTGACTATTGTAACAGACTTTCAAATATTTAAATATTTTTCTCAGAGGATTTCATGGTGGTGGACTCATATATTTGATCTCAAAGCCATAAATGTGTGATCTAATCTTATGGACCAACTTTGAACAGCTGTTGAAGACCAGAAGGATACAAATTTTATATGCTAAGATGCATTTATGTCCAGACTTGACAAATAGAGTTTTATAATTGGATGATGAGTGCATACAAATCCACCTGATCTTTTCTACATTTATGTGACCTACTTTTAGATTCATGCTTGGAAATTCTTTGACTTCTGGGTACTGCGCTCACATCCATGGATTAAGGTAGATTGATTGCATATCGTATTTGCACAGATTAAAGAGAAGAGATAGGGTTTTAACTTGATATCATAATTGAAAGCTTTCATTGATTGGTTGTAACCCTAACCCTAAATGGTCTGAAGCATGTAGCATTCTTGTTCCTATAAAAGAATATTCAAGACCATTTAGAAAAGGCTGGAGAATTGGGAAAGTAGAAAGCATTAGGCTTATACTTGTTTCTACTCTAGGATATAGAAGATGTATTTTCAGATTGTATTAAGGTAGGATTGAAAGTTCTTTGATATTTTGCATATTTTCATATTGCATATTTCCTTGTCATACTGATTCAGGAACTAGTTTCATCATACTTAATATAAGTTATTTCAGATTTGAGTCTCTCCTTTGTGTTATCTATTGAGTTGTTAGTTTTCTGGCTTACTATATAAGGCCAACTTATGCATATGTGTATTCCATAGGTATTTGATTTTAGACCAAATTAAAATCCTTTGGATATTTCATTGATTCTACCTAGATATCTACTTAAGGATCTTTTAGTGTGTGATCTAAGAGTTATTATGTTATGGCTTTGGATCTTTGCCAATAAGGTGTTTTAGCTTCAGTATTGAATTTAGGATTTATCCCAATGGATAAGGCACTAATCTAGAATTAATATTTCTATTGAGATACATATCGTAATGGTTTTTCTATGTTCTATCCCAAAATTATATTCAAACTCATTACCAAAATTCTTTACTTTTACAATTGCTGTTCTTGTTATTCCACCCATGGTAGTGGAGAGTCAATGAATGCTAGGTTGGCATTTAGTACTTACTTACCATCTATTTTATGTTCAAATGTAGAAGTAAAAGGTGTTGTAAAGAATTGAGTTTAGTCTAGATTAGGTGTACCTGCCTTGGTTTTGCAGAGCCAAAAGTGCAGAGGGCAGTCTTGACCCTATAATTGGTCTATTTATCTTACAGAACTTTCATACTTGGAGCTAACCACTCCTAATATCAGCCTTAAGATATATTGGTTTCTTTTTTAAGCGTAATATTTTTAAACACCAACACATGTATAGAGGGGTATTGACATGAATGATAACATTGGATAATGGGATAGTAATGTCACAAGTAGGGATGTTGTGCTTGGATTGGGTTGTGGAAGAAAAGATGAAACACTTTGGGCAACATTTTTTATCAGTTTCTTATATGGATATGTTTGTATTGGACATGTTAGATAATGAAGGATGTGTAATATTATGTGAAATTGAGGGAGCATTGGAATATGATAATGGGACATTGTGGTAAGTAGGTATGGATGATGGTTGGAAAATACATGGAACACTCATGAGAGGAGGTATGTTAGGATTAGGAATTCCTTCAAGACTAATATGTGTAGGGTTGATGTTTTAAATAGATGTAGTAATTATAGGTGGAGTGTACGTAGGCACATTAGGTAAAGATGTTGGAATAGGAATGGAATTGTCAAAATTTGTATTAAGATTGGAAAGATTAAGAGCTTGGGTACATTTTTCATAGACATGAGATTACAATCAATGATTTGAGATATGCCACACAATAATTCCATAGTTTTCATAGACATGAGATTACTATCAATGATTTAAGATATGCCACACAATAATTCCACACATGTTTCATCATTTTGAACCATCCTTCTCATACCTCCAATCAAGGAGATTGACTATCTATTAGAATGTTCTTGATCCATCTAGTGTTCAATGTTTTCCAAATCATCAACAAGATTTTGCACTTACATAGGAGACACTCTTGTGGTGGGGTTATCCTCATCATGTGAAGTATGAAAAGATTAATTTTCAACAATGTTAGGTACATGACATTAGTAGGAATAGAGTTATCAGCTACGTTCCCATGGAATACATTAGAGGGCTCAAGATCTACACCTTTGAGAGATCTCGTAAGTCTACAACTTCTCATGGGGATGTTATATGTATGACTCAAGGTTGTGAAACTCATACACAAATAAAATAAATAAGGGAATGTATAAATAATGCAAAGTATTAATAACTTGATCATTGAAACATTGCATGAAAGAAAACAATAATATCTAACATGAAAGCATGAATTAAGTTGATGTAAAATAACACTTAGTATGAATGCCAAATTTGATCCACAATTGGACATACAACCTAATGAATTGTATTGAAATCAAATCTAATAATCCAAATAATAAGCAATATAAATGAATAAAATTAGATCTAATCATCAAAATTAGAACGTAAATGCAAGGCCTTGGGTTCACCAAAATGTAATGAAAAAAATGGGGAAATGGATGTGAGGGGAAATCACTAGGATGAATGGAAAAACTAGGAAGCTCACACCTATCTTATTTCATCACATTGGAAGTAAGGTTGATCTACTAGGATCAAGGAGGATCAAGTGCTAAGAGAATGCAAGTAAAATTTGAAAGACAACTATGAAAAATGGAAACACAAGATTGAAGGGAAATATGAAGTGTTTGAGCATGTAGATAGATACAATCTATAAATTTGAGTCTAAAAATAGATCCAAAAAACCAAAACAATGAATGACCTATGATCTAAGTTGCAATCCAAAATGTAAGGTAATGGGAACCTCTGAGCGTCAAGGGTGAGTAGGAGGTCTGGGGTGAGTCAACTCACCTTATACTAGGAAATATTTGATTAAAATTTATTCAATTATATCTCTCTATTTGACCTTCCTATTTTTGTTTTTGCAACTTCACGACCTCTCACCTATACACAATAAATGGGAAAAGTGTTGTGGAAAAGGGGTTTTCCTTATTTAAACCCTTGTTGAGGAATTAACCTCAAAATAAAATTGTAATTCTTAAATAATTGAAGTGATCTATTAGGTAGTTGAGGCTTCATAAGATTCTAAATCTTCACAAACCTTTGTGATGTCAAATTGCTAATGAAGATGCTTGAAAGTGATCTTGATGTTGTGTTGACCTTGGATTTAGATAGGAAGAACATAAATGCCTTTACTAATGATTTGATCTAGACATTAATCCTTGTCTTCCATGCTTGAATGCTTGATGTTTGAAAGGGATTTGAACTTGATTTCTTGAATTGTCTTGATTTCTCCTTGAATTGATAGCTTGATAGTAGATCACAAATTATTAGAGATGATTAAAGATACCAAAATGAGGGAGGTATAATTTATTTTATACAAGCCACCTAACCATTATAGAGATCAAAAATTAAAGGACGTTGATGGGGATTTAAGGACACTGCCAAAATCAAAAGACTTTTTCACCATTTAAATTTGGGCCCAATCATCAGCATATGGAGCGAGTTGGATCACCATATACAAACCCACTTTCCCTAAAATAATATATTTAGGCTTAGATTTGAGTTGAGGGTCAATTTTGATATGGGTATTCCAAAAATTCTCATGAAATTGAATTTGGATTAAGCATAACAAGCATAGAAGCCTTGGAAACTAAAATGGGGCTAGCTAAGGACCAAAATTGTACATGTTTAGAATTTAAGATAGTAAAAAATGTAAGATGTGTAAGATTGTATATAATACCTTGAGATAGTAAATTTTTGGTGCCCAACTTAGGAGGTTTAAATGGGGTGTCATTTGGAGGTGTACATGTGTCATTTTCATATTTTTAAATGGCTCAAAAGGTGTTTTACACAACTCCATCTTATATCTTCATTTAGAAGGTATTATTAGCATTTGTATGCCTCTTATCCCATCTCAAATAACCAATTTGAGATATGGGGTGCCTAGTGTTGGAACGTGATGCCTTTTGGCTTAAAGAGTATTGGTGCCACATATCAAAGAGTCGTGACTACTATATTCTATTGGTATATAGAATATAATGATGGTAAGTGATTTTTGGAGATGTCATGATGCAGATTTGATTACAGGATGATCAGATATTATGTTGTCATTGATGTCAACTATTTAATTTGTGTTCTTAGTGTCTTTCCATGCATAATTGTAATGAATGAAGGGTTGCAGTGAGTTTCATTGGTTCCTATATTTATGGGAGACTTAGGTGTGCCTTTGGATGTCTAATGCATGGCCTCTACTCCTGAAGTGATCATATGTGAAAGTTTTGATCGATTGAAGTACAATAGTGCAACTACTTGAATAGTTAATGGCAAGTGATAGATTATTTGAATGGCTTGTAAAAAAATTGGTGTATCTTATGGCACGGTTACATGAAATGGTGTTAAATAGTGTTTATATGCTATATTCGCAACCGCAACTAGTTTGTGTGACCTATGTGCATGATAGGTGATCGGTGAGAAAAGTTAGAGTTGTTAACATGTTACAATGTGTGTGTTCTTGAGTGACAGTTGATAAATCTTTGAACGTTGATCAGTTTTGAGGTTGTGGTGGAATCGATTGAATTATTCATGATCTGGTGACATCAATTCATGATTGGAGGTGATGATCTGGCATCACATTGTTTGATGCTAGTGTTTGGAGAATATTCTAGAGGAAGCTTGTGTTTGGTCAAAACGTGTTTGACTCCTTGGCACAAAAATTTATGTAAATCATTGTATTGGTCAACGTGGTCTTGGAAATGTGTTTTTTACAATTAATTTTGTTTTTTGGCACGTTGGATTTGAGTGGGATATTTTAAATTCTAATTTAGGGCTTGGTTAAGGTGGTGGACTTAAAATTTCAATGTATAATGGATGAAGTTGAAGGTTAAGTGTGTTGATCGTGTGTTGGACAAGTGCGGTGAAAAGTATGAGTTGTGATCAAGTTAGGGAAGAGTCAAGTGTGTTAAGAAGATATTTGTTTCTTCAGTAGATCTGATCAAGAAGAGGTAGTGTTGTTCTACATATCATTCTTTTTGTTCTTCCCCAATAATTGGAGCAGGTTAAATCCCTTAACAGGGTAGATCCTAACAGATATTTGTTATAAATCCTCTAACAAGGTGACACTTTGACAAGTGTTTAAATTCCTCTAACAAGGCTACTCTTAATAGAGTAAAGGTCCTAATAGTCCTAAGAAAAATCCCTTAATTGAGTAGCACCTAATAGTGTTGTTGTAAACTCTTATCAAGGTTAAGCTCCTCACAGGGCGTACTTTAGAAGAGTACATCATTTAGTGGGTACTAATTCCCACCGTGGTTTTCTCCCTATTTGGATTTCCATGAGATAAATCTATGTGTCAACTTTGTGGATGGACTTGTATGTTTATGATTTTCATTTTTGTGATTAAGGTTAATCTTGTGGATCTTGGTTTAAGTTTAAGAGGTTGAAAAGTTGGATTATATGGTAGATTACTAATTCACCTCCCTCTCATTAATATGATCTTAGGACTAAAAATTGGTATCAGAGATTAGGTCATCTATTGTGGTGAAGTTTAACAGCTTGAGGTAAAGATCTGAAGATGATGAGAAAGGAAGGTCCTAAATTCACAAGAGTGAACTACTCAGTTAAGTGAGGCTAGATGAAGCTCTATCTTAAAGGTATGGATGATCAGTATTGGAATCATGTGGTTAATAAGTATATTGTCCCTTCAGGAACCCTAACTAAAAATCAATTGAAGGTAAGGAAAGAACATACTACTACTATGGAAGCAATTGCTAGTACTCTTTTAGATGCAGAGTTTATTGATATCAAAGACTTGGATAGTGCTAATGAAATGTGGTAGAAGTTGAAGACCATCTATGGTGGAGATCCACGTGTGTAGAAGGAAAAGGTTGACACTTTGAGAGGAAAGTATGATGACATGAGGATGCAAGAAAATGAGAACATTGAGCAATAAAGTCAAATAATTAAAGAAGCTGATGTTGATATCCAAGGTGCATGCTAGTGGTAATCTTCATGAGGAGGATGTGGTAAGAAAATTTTTGAGAACTTTATTGCCTTAGTATGATATTAGGGTTTCAGTTATACAAGAGCTCATATCTCTAGGAACTTTTATTGTTACTCTTATCTCTAGGAACTTTTATTGTTACTCTTGATGCATTAATAGGTAAATTAACTGCATTTGAGTTAAGCAATTATGATAATAGTATGCCAAAATTTGAAGCTTCTTTAAAGTCACCATTGACTCTTGCACCATCTAGGAAAGGAAAGGAGATATCTAACTATTCTTTAGCATGTTACTCTAATGATTATGAATCTATCTTGTTTAAAGAAAGAGAATAGGAGGAATTGGAAGATTTATTTGCTAAAAGGTTTTCTAGAACAAGAAAGTATGCTACCTAGCTAAGGAAGGTTTTAATGATGAGGAATATGATGGAGGCTTAGTAAGATTTGGGAATGATGCTCCCTGTTTAGTAAAAGGTAAAGGATCTATTGCTTTGAATGATAAAACAAATTTTGATGATGTTTTCTGGGTTTTTGGTCTGAAATATAACTTTTTAAGTGTTGCTTGGTTGAATAACAAACGATATAGATTGGATTTCAATAGAGGTATATGCAGGATTATTGATAAATTAGGAGAATTGATTGCTACCAGTGAACAAACTAAAGGTAACTTGTTCCATATAAATTATACTATATTAAGAGTTGTCTGATTTCTAAGGTAGAAGATTGTTGGTTGTGGAATAAGAGGTTTTTTCATGTAAATTTTGATAACTTGATCAAAGTTAGTAAGATGAAGATAGTAAGAGGTTTTCCTAACCTAGTGAAACTAGACAATGTAATGTGTAAAGAATGAAAACTTGGGAAGTAAACTAGTTCTAGTTTCATTAGTAAAAATTATTCTTTTGAAAGTATTTTAGATTTGGTTCATATTGATCTATGTGGTATAATGAGAACTTTGAGTTACTATGGTGATAAATATTTCATGTTGATTATTACTGAGTATTATAGAATGATGTGGGTTATATTTTTAAAGGAAAAAGTTGAATCTTTTCACATGTTTAAGATCTACAAAGCTACAGTGGAGAAGGACACCAGTAAGACCCTGAAACTCCTTAGATATGACAGAGGAGGTGAATTTACTTCACATGAATTTACTACATATTGTGAAGAGCGGGGAATTAAAAGATAGATGTCAGCTCCTAGAACACCTCAGTAGAATGGTATTTCTAAAAGAAGAAATAGGTCTATCATTGATTATGCTAGGAAATTAATGATTCAAAAGGCTGTTGCATGGACATTTTGAAGAGAAGCAATGAGCACTACGGTTTACACATTGAACAAAGTTTAGTTGAATAAAGGTACAAACAAAACTCCCTATGAGCTGTGGAATGGTCAATCACCATGTCTAAGTTATTTCAAAAAAATTAGGAGTAGATACTATATAAAGAGAGATGAAAATACAAGTTTAACCCAAGAAGTGGTGAGGGGATATTCTTAGGATACTCCTCAAATAGAAAAGTCTACAAGTTCTTGAACAAGAGAACAAATAAAAAGTGCTCGTGTAAGAATAGATTAATATTCTAAGAAAAATGATGAATCCAACAAGAAGAAACCCAAAGACTATCATGGATTTGAATATGTACAACTGGTGGAGCAAGACACTACTACATAATCGATGGAGAGATAGGTTAATGAACAGGAACTGATACAAGCGGTTGACAACACTCCTAGAACTAAACCAGTATTTCCAAAGTATGTAAAGTTGAATCATTCCCTTGATCAAATTATTGGTGATAGAAATGCAGGTGTGTTAACAAGAGAGAGAGAGAGAGAGAGGGAGAGAGAGAGAGAGAGAGAGAGAGAGAGAGAGAGAGAGAGAGAGAGAGAGAGAGAGAAGGTACTTATTTTCTAAATAAATTTGAGCCTAAAATAGTGAAAGATGCATTGAAAGATAAAGATTGGTTGAAAGCTATGGAAGAAGAATTGGATCAGATTGAGAAGAAAAGTTCTTGGACATTAGTGCCTAGATTGGTGGACAATAATGTGATTGGTACTAAGTGTATTTTTTGAAACAAGAGGAATGACATAGGTGAAGTGGTAAGGAACAAGGCAAGATTGATGTGCAAAGGATATGCGCAAGAGGATGGCTTGGATTGTGGTGAAACATTTTCACCTATGGCCAGATGTGAAGGTGTAAGGATATTGCTTGCATATGCTTATTATAAAGGATTCAAGGTATATCAAATGGATGTTAAGTCAACTTTTCTTAATGGTCTTTTGGAAGAAGAGGTATATATTGAACAACCTAAAGGATTTGCTAATTCAAAAGGTAAGAGTATGGTGTGCAAATTACAAAAAGCTTTGTATGGGTTAAACAAGCACCTAGGGCATGGTATGAGTGATTTCATTCATATTTAATTCATATTGGTTTCATCAGGACAAGTGATAACAGTAATGTGTATTTGAAGATTTAGAAAGATGACAGATTATTGACTGTAGAGATATTTGTAGATGATATCATTTTTTGTGGCAATGAAGAGATGAGCATATCATTTGCAGATGAGATGAGAAAATAATTAGATATGTCTATGATCAGTGAGATTAAATTCTTCATTGAAGTGTAGGTTCAACAGATGAAAGATGGTACCTACATAAGTTAGTCCAAATAATTAAGGGAAATATTGAAGACTTTTGGGTCAAAAGAATCAAAACCGGTTGGTACCCCAATGGTAACCAGTTGCAAACTATCAAATGAAGATGATTCTTAAGAGTTGGATGAGACACTTTATAGGTCTATGACCGGTAAGCTACAATATGTAGTGCATAGTAGACTAGAAATAGAACAGGTGATTAGATTAGTGGCCAGATTTTCTTCTAATCCTAAGGAATCTCATTTGGTTGCAGTAAAGAGAATCTTCATATTTTTTAAGGGGACTGAATATTATTGTCTCTAGTATAGACATAAAGGTGATTTCTCTTTGAATGTGTTTACTAATGTTGGTTGGGAAGGTAATGTTGATGATCGAAAGAGCATAAGTAGGGGTGCATTCTTCCTTGGTGAAAGGCTTGTATCGTAGAAAAGCAAGAAGAAGAACTATATATATCAATCAGTAATTGAAGCTGAGTATGTTGTTGATGCAATTAATTGTACACAGGTAGTATGGATCAAGCAGACTCTAGAAGGAATTTAGGATAAGGTAACTGAACCGGTGGTTACCTATTGTGGAAATACAATTTATATTAACATTTCAAAGAACTTGATGATGCACTCTAAGACTAAGCATTTAGCTATCAAATATCATTTTCTTAGAGAACAGGTATGGGAAAAGGAACTGAGGTTGGAGTATGTGCCAACTAAGGAGCAGGTTGCTGATATTTTCACTAAACCATTTCCTAATGATATAATTTGAGTATCTAAGAGGTAGGTTGGGGGTCATTCCCCTACCTTTTTTAAATTAAAAGAAGATGTAGTTGCATCAATCTTAGTGCATTCATTGAATCTCTTTATGTTTGATTGATGTTGTGGGGCTACTCCTTATGGGGAGAAGTCTATTTAGTACTACATTTTGATTATTTAGGTACAGTAAAGTAGATATAATGTGTGTTTGGCACCTTTGGCATTGTTTTCAAAGGGGGAGAATATGTATAGAGTTGCAGAAGAGTACTGAAAAATGAGAGAAGTTTAGAAAAGGGGTGAGTAATTGTAGAAGCCATAAGTGGAAGTAATTGCAGAAGATAGAAGTGGAAATATTTTTATGCATAATGTATCATGTTGTAGAGAGGAAGAGAGTGTTTCCATCAATGCAAAAGGGGGATATTTTTGGTATATCTGATGTACTGATAGTAAGTGAGTTTTGGAGATGTCATGATGTAGATTTGATTACAGGGTGATCATATATTATGTTGTCATTGATGTCAACTATTTACTTTGTGTTCTTAGTGTTTGTCATGCATAATTGTGATGAATGAAAGGTTGTAGGTAATTTCAATGGTTTCTATCTTTATGGGAGACTTAGGTGTGTCTCTAGATGTCTAATGCATGACCACTATAGTTGAAGTGATCTTATGTGAAAGTTGTGTTTGGTTGAAGTACAACAGTGCAACTGCTAGAACATTTAATGACAAGTGATAGATGATTTGAATGTCTTGTCAAATATGTGTTGTATCTTGTGTCACGTCTATAGGATATGGTGTTTAATATTTTTTAGATTCTATAGTTACAACCACAACTACATTGAGTGATCGGTGTACAGGATAGGTGATCGGTCAGTGGAGTTAGAGTTGTTAACAAGTTACAATGTTTGTTTTCTTGAGCGATAATTGATAAATCTTTGATCGATGATCAATGTTGAGGTTGTGGTGGAATCAATTGAGTTAGTCATGATATAGTGACATGTCTTCATGATTGGAGGTGATGATTTAGCTTCACATTGTTTGATGATAGTGTGTGGAGAAGATTCTAGAGGAAGCTTTTGTTTGGGCAAAATATGTTTGACTCCTTGACACAAAATTTTATGTAAATCATTGTATTGGCCAACCTGGTCTTAGAAATGTGTTTTGTACATTTAATTTTGTTTTGTGTCATGTTGGATTTGAAAATGATGTTTTAAATTCTAGTTTAGGGACCGGTTAAAGAGGTGGACTTAAAAGTTCAATGTATAATGGATGAAGTTGAAGGTTAAGTATGTTGATCGTGCATTGGACAAGTGCAGTGAAAAGTGTGAGTTGTGATCAAGCTAGGGAATATTTAAGTGTGTTGAGAATATTTTGCGTGCTTCAATGGATCTGATCAAGCAGAGGTAGTGTTTTTCTATAGATAATTTTTTATGTTGTTCCCTAATAGTTGCAGCAGGTTAAATCCCTTAACATGGTAGATCCTAACATATCTTTGTTGTAAATCCTCTAAAAAGGTGACACTTTGACAAGTGTTTAAAGTCCTCTAACAAGGCTACTCTTAATAGGGTAAAGTACCTAACAGGCCTAAGGAAAATCTCTTAACTGGGTAGCACCTAATAGTGTTGTTGTAAACTCGTAACAGGGTTAAGCTCCTCACAGGGTATACTTCATAATAGTACATCATTTATTGGATACTAATTCCCACTATGGTTTTATCCTTATTTGGGTTTCCATGAGATAAATCTATGTGTCAAATTTGTGGATGGACTTTCATGTTTATAATTTTCATTTGTTGTGATTAAGGTTAATCTTGTGAATGTTTGTTTAAGTTTAAGAGGTTGAAAAGTTGGATTATATGGTAGATTACTGATTCACCCCCCTGTCAGTAATCTGATCTTAGGACTAACATATTCCATAGTATAATTCATAAAATTATGTAAGATTGTGTTGATGATCTACTAACAAAGTCTTAGTTGAGGGAAATACATTTGCAACTATTCGTCCCCATATTTTATAGACAACAAGAGTACAATGTTTGGCTAAATGCTAAGAAGTGTGTCTTTGGGGTGAATTTTGTAAAAATCCTAGGATTCATTGTATTGCGTAGAGGTGGATTTGGAGGTGAAATAAATACTAGAGTTGCCTTCTAATAACTTAGAATAGCTCAGAGGTCTACAGGGAAGGCTACAATCAATCTAGTGATTCATAGCACAATTGGCAAACAAATGTAATCCCTTCTAGCATTTGTTACACAAAGAATTAACATTCATATTCATAGGTCAATATTAGCAAGTATTTAGGGCTCTTGAGGATTATATATTGAATTCATTAGTCTTGGGACCACCTACACTAGGGAAGCCACTTCTATTATACATAACAACAACAAAATTAGCATTGGACACTCTATTAGCACAACATGATGATCAAGGAATAGAAAGTGGTGTATACTATATTAGTATAATGTTAGTAAGTTATGATTTGAATTACTCACAGATAGTGAAGGTGTGCCTTGGAGTTATCTTTGCTTCTCAAAAGTGAAGGCATTATATGTTGAGTCACAAAATGAAACTCATATTTCATATCGATCCACTAAAATATTTACTAAGAAAAGAAACACTTATTGGGAGACTTGTCAAATGGTTAATGATTCTTAGTGAGATTGATATAGAGTATTTAGCTCAAAATGAAGTTAAAGGACAAGTGATTATAGATCAGCTAGAAGAGGTACCTTTCTAAGACCATCAACCAATATCATCTAAATTTCAAAATGAATCATTTTTTTTCCACAGAAACCTCAGCGATAGAAATATGGAAGTTATACTTTGATTGGTCCTTTACTAATCATGATGCAAGGGTAGGAATTCACTTTATCACCCCACAAGGAAACACAATTCCCAAATCCTACAGACTCAACTTTCCATGCACAAACAATATAGCAAAGTATGAAGCCTTGGTAATAGGATTGAGGCTAGTAATTTAGTGGAGAATACATAATATCAAAGTCTATGGCGATTCTCAATTAGTCATTAGCCAAGAAAATAATGACTACATGACCAAGGATGAAAAATTAATCCCCTACAGAAAGATGATGGATCAATTGTGGGCTTCCTTTCAATATATTATCTTTGAACAGATTCCAAGGGTTCAAAACAAATATATAGATTCAATGGCTACAATAGCATCTCTCATCAACATTCCAAGTAATGAAACAAAGTTTGAGGTCCTGGTTGAGCAACTCATGATCCCAACATATTCTAAGTTAGTATCCATCCTTGTTGGTCCTAAATCATCCTGGTATAAATATGTGTACACTTACATTAACGATAACTACCTTCCCCCCAAACGTTTCCCATAACCAAAAGAAAACCCTCATTAGAAAAGTCTCTAGGTATATCATCATCACTAATACACTATAGAAAAGGTCTCGATGGATTGCTCTTAATATTTCTTAACTCGACAGAAGCCTAGAAGACCTTGCATGAAGTTCATGAAGGTGTTTGTGGGGCCTATTTGAGTGGTAATACTCTAGCAATGAATCTCCTAAGAATAGGATACTATTGGCTGACTATGGAAATATACACTTACAAGTATGTGCAATGATGCAAATGATGTCAAGTACATAGAGATCTCATACATGTACCAGCTTAGGAGCTAACCCCTATTACTTCACCATGGCCATTCTCACAGTGGGGACTTGACCCGGTGAGTGAAATCAATCCCACCTCTTACGATGGTCATAAGTGCATCATTATTGCACCTGAGTATTTCATTAAATGGGTTGAATTCATTCCTCTAACCTACACTACTAGAAAACATATTTCCATGTTTACTCTGAACTACCTTATTTTCCATTATGTCATCCCTTAAATTATACTCACTAATAATGGTACATATTTTAATAATAAGGATGTTGAAGGACTATGTCAAAATTTTGGTATTAAGAAACACTTTTTATCCATTTATTACCCCCAAGGAAATGGCCAAGCTAAGGAAACCAATATAACCATTCTCAAGATACTAAAAAGGTTGTCAATGACACTAGTCAAGATTGGCACCTACAACTCAATCCTACTTATGGGAATATAGAACATGTATCCATGCTCCAACATGATTAACTCCCTCATGTATGGATCAAAGGCAATTTTACCCATCTAGGTTGAGTTACCATCTCTCATAGTGTCTTTATAGAGCATCATCACTGATGAAGACTATAGGGTGGCCAGGATAAGTGAGCTAGAACTGTTGGATGAAAAGTGTCATAAGAAACTCAATCATTTGCAAGGATATCAGGATCACCTCAGAAGGATTTACAAAAAAAGGGTCAAACCAAGAGAATTCAACCTAGGAGACTTGATTTTGAAGGAAAATCAAAGGAATCTAGTGGGTATGTGCACCAAGATGGGGGACCAAAAAGGTGCCACATACCTTTTTGGCCCCCATCCATGCTTAGGGTGCACGCTCTATAGGGCGCATGCCCTATGGCTTGGAATACCCAAGCCATAGGGCGCATGCCCTATAGGGCGCACACCCTATGGTTTGGGCAATTCAAACCATAGGATGTATGCCCTTTAGGGTGCACACCCTATAGGGTGTGCACCCTAATTTATTTTATAAAAAACTTGGGCAGCCACTTTGTGGCTCATTTTTCTTCTCTTAAGCCGCATTTTGCTATTTTTCTCTTCATAACAGCGCGTACGCAATTCATTGTGAGGCTTGCTCCATCAAAGTGAAGCAAAAATGGCTCCACAATGTCAACAAGGTCAAACTGGAAGAAGAGGTAAGTGATTCTACAACCATGAATGCTATTTGTTTTGAAATTTAGGTTTAATTTTTAGTTTTTTCTTCAAATTTGATTGTTAAATTCTCTTGTCTTCAATTTTATGTTTAATT
>MU223073.1:4680451-4692954 GCA_018584345.1 Thuja plicata | reverse complement strand
TTAAGATTTGATAATTTTTCTAGCATGTTGGGTCTATTATGGTTTGTGAATGGCTTACTCTTTATGATGATTATTTATAACTTGATCAAAGAAAATATGCAACTTCAGAATTTGTATAGTTTGGTTAGAAAACAATTTATACATAATTTCCTTTGATTTATTAGAATAGATATTCATTATCAAAGTAGGAGTCTAAATAAATTTATTACTTATTGAATGTTCTTGAGAAAAGCTACTTTATACTTAGAAATATTCTGAAATATGTTTAAAAAAATATATGATCAACAATTAAAATTTTACTCCACTAAATTGTAGAGAATAAAATATAGTTTTCAATGAGAAAATTAAATTTTAAAAAAAATGACTGCTAGTAGCCCCTGTTTGAGGAAATACAATCATGTTTATTTATTTTTTTACCTTAGTTTGTGTTTTAAAAATCTATTTAAAATTAACCTTGAAAAGGAATATATAAATAAATAAATTTAAATCCTTAGCAAATTAGGAAGGAGAGCACTGAGTGCGGTAATTTTTTTAAACAAAAAAAAATAATATAAAAAAAGTATTGGGGAGGACCGAGCCCCCAAAACCCTTGGTGCAGCTCTTTTATCAGTGGGGGTCGCGCAGCATGCAGGCCACCCACTGTGCATAGCACAGTGGGGAGGCTCCGTCGCCCGGTATCGGCCGCCCCTCCCCTATGCTCTACCCTCTTCCACTGACGGGCGGTGGTGCCACTGCCTGTGGCCACCACCGCACCGCCCCCTTTCCCCTCTTCGTGTTGAGCCACTCAGCGGCAGCGCTTCCTTCTCCATGTAGACCGCTCTGCGGCCTTAGAAACTAGCCGTCGCTGCCGCCCGTAAAGCTGCCTTCTGCCCGAGTGTTAAGATAGAAGTGGCGCCGCCACTGTATTTCCTTCTCACCGCCTTCTTAGTTGCAGCCCTGCATCGTCATATATTGGGTTTTCCTGAGCGATTTGCATTAGGTTTTTAGCATTGTGATATTCATTTTTAGGTCTTAGTCTTTTCGTTGGATTTAGGTTATTAATTTTGAATGTTAGGGTTAGAATTTCATTAGTAGATTATTTAATTAGATTTTAGTTTAGTATAATATTTTAAGTTTAATTTTTCTTATGGGTTTAGATTAGATTTAATTTAATTGTAAATAAATATGTTTTTATGTAAACTAGATAATGAATTAGCTGATTTGTTTCTTTTTACATAAATTAATATTATATGTTAGGAGTTAGATTTTAATTTGTTAATAAATTATTCTTTAAACAAGTTAAATTAGATTTTATTTTCTTTGGATTATAGCTAAATTATCATATTATTTTAAAGTTAAAATTTATAATTATTTAATCATTAGAATTGTTTAAAGATTAAGTTAGATTTAGTTTAATTTGATTTTAATTAAAATAAGATTCCTTTTAATGAGATGATCTAAATATTGTTTTAAAAATGATTTATATTTAGATTTTACTTTATGAAGTAAATGGCTAGATCTGAGACTATTCTAAAAGGTTGGGTTTATGATTGTTAAATATTAAATATGTTAGTCTCTCGTATATATAGACTTTTGAGATTTTAGATTACCGGAGTTTTATTTATTATAATTACATTAGGGGGTATTAAACGTAAACATTCAAAATATTCATTCTCTTCAATAAATATCCTTTAGACAAAATTATTATATCCCCTTGACCAGTTTTCACGCACAGTTGACTTTCGGTCAATCATGGTCAAACCTTGATCGATCATCTCGAGGTTCAAACCAGGTGTTCCCTATAGTCTCTTGACCCTAGGTTCCTTGTTTCGTGCGTTTAGGTGGTAGTTGACTTTTTGGTCAACTCTAGTTGACTTTTTGGTCAACTATCTTCATTTGCATGTGTGAGCCTCCCTAAGGGCTTAGTAGGCCTTAGTAACTTCTTTTCACATTGTTCAAGGTATAGTTGACTTTTGGTCAACTCTAGTTGACTTTTGGTCAACTACCTTGATTTGCGTGTCATTTGCAGTTTCCAGTTTAGGGATCCCTGTAGAATAGCACTGAGAGTTATCCTACCTTGTTTGACCATTCTTAAGTTACTTTTTCTCCTCTGCACCATTTTGCATGCATTCACTTTACCTTTGTAGTAGTCTAACCTTTCTTTAGTGTGTTTTAAAAAATGTGTTTGTGTGTTTTTACCCAACTCTTGGGCATGACATTTTGGTATTAGAGCCATGTTTAGCAACATTGGGAACCTAACCCACTACATTGTCACTAAATTTGTCTTGCATGTGTAGGATGCCACCTGTCACTCGTCAGGCTCGTCAGCAAGGACAAGGTCAGAAATGTGCCCCCGCTACTCGCATGGAGGTATGACCTGAGGTGCAGAATCGCAGGAGGGATCAGAGTCCACCTCCTGAACCACCTCCCAATCCTAATGTAATGTTACTGTTGGCCTTTCAAAACCTGGTCGGGCTTATACTTGACTGTATGCCACCTGTTAATCAGGAAAGAGAGAGAAGTAGGAGCCCACCTCCTAGAATGGGAGATAATCAGGCTGACCAGGATGAAGGGTCCATTGCAGTGCCAAGGGGTATTCCTAGGGGAGGTACACAAAGGATCGATAGAGCACCCCTCGATATTGGGAACCAAATCATAGAATTGATGAGGCTTAAACTGCCTCCCTTCACAAGAGAAGCAGATGGGGCAAGAGCAAAGGCTTGGCTTTTAAGCCTTGAGAGGTGTTTTGGGTTGCGGAATTATGGCAGCAACCTTAGAGCACGGCTCGCTGTTCTTCTTTTCAGGGACCAAGCATCCACTTGGTGGAGGCATGAGGAGTCCAAGGGACGCATAGACATTAATACCCTTACTTGGGGAGCTTTTCTCAAGCTTTTCAAAGGGCGTTATGTCTCAGAGCAGTTTAGGTAGCATTGCATCGATGAGTTCCATAATCTCCAACAACGAGGACTTACAGTAGCCCAGTATGAGGGCAAGTTTCTCAATCTCTTACCCTATGTTGAGTACATGGCAGATGAGAAGCTATAGGTGAACAAGTTCATCAAGGGATTAAATCCCACAATTTCAGATAGTGTATGTATAGTACCTTCAGGAGATTTGAGATTTATAGTGGATAGAGCCCTAGTGGCTGAAGAGATAGTCAGCGGGTCTCAGGACCATAGGGATAGGTCTTAGTAACATAATACCTCATCCCAGGCCTCAGGATATCAGAAACCCCAATGGAAGGGGAATCAGAGAAACTCTTCGGGGACCTTCAAGACCCCATAGCAACATCAGCCATAGTAGTCATAGTAGAACCAATGATAGAGGGCACCATAGGTGCAGCAGGGCTCTAAGCCCAAGCAGTAGCATTCACAGGGTCCTAAGAAGGACCAGAGACAACAAGCACCTTACACTCTAACACGGACTCAGCAGTCCTCTAGGGGAGGCTATAGAAGTTCATCTAGGACTATAGGATCTCAGTATTCTAGGCCTCCTGGTGTTTAGATTCAGTCACGGGGGTCATGTTACACTTGTGGTGCCATGAGGCACTTAGCTAGAGAGTGCCCATAGGGTGGTAGTTAGCGTGCAGCAGTTTCAGAACTGACGATTGGGGATAGGGGTGAATCCCACATGGTTTTTGCAGCAATGGACAACCGCCAGGCAGAGCACCAAGCTACCATTATTGATGCATCAAGTAAGATTAGAGGTAGTGATGTTACTATTCTATTTGATACTGGAGCCACTGACTCCTTTATTTCTCCATCGGTTGTGGAGCGTTGCGGGCTAGTGGCAACTAGACAAGAGGTTAGATGGGAAATAGATTTAGCTTCAGGAGCTAGAGTTTCCTTAACCTTGATGGTTAAGGATTCTTAACCATGGTCAAACCTTGACCGATTGTCTCAAGGTTCAAACCAGGTGTTCCCTATAGTCTCTTGACCCTAGGTTTCCAGTTTCGTGTGTTTAGGTGGTGGTTGACTTTTTGGTCAACTATCTTGATTTTCTTGTGTGAGCCTCCCTAAGGGCTTAGCGGGCCTTAGTAACTTCTTTTCACATTGTTAGGGGTATAGTTGACTTTTGGTCAACTACCTCGATTTGTGTGTCATTTGCGGTTTCCAATTTAGGAATCCCTATCGAATAGCACTAAGAGTTATCCTACCTAGTTTGACCATTCTTAAGTTTTTGTTTCTCCTCTGCACCATTTTGCATGCATTTGCTTTACCTTTGTAGTATTCTAACCTTTCTTTAGTGTGTTTTAAAAAATTTTGTTTCTGTGTTTTTTCGCAACTCTTGGGCATGACAAAGTGTCATATATCTACGTCTCAAAGAGTGTAGAGAAATGATAGAAGGAAATAAACAAGGTATAAGGACTTTATTTGAATTTGTTTATCTTATTTTTAGTTTCCTTATCTTATGCTTATCTTTTATCATTGATAGGGTATTTGATGTTGATTAGTAGTTTGATTTCTTTGGATAATTTGATGCTACTAATCTCTTTTAGAGCCTTGTGTAGATTTCCCCTATGACAATATCATTTGGGTCTCTTTGACTAATGATTGTTACAAAGGAAGGTCGGTTGGTGGGTCCCCATCGAGCATCAAAGAGATAGTTTTCTATTCTCCTTGATCTCTAATAAGAGTCTTTTCCCAGCGTAAGTTACATAGAGCATCAAGTGTCGAGAGGACTATTTTGTGGTCTCTTTGACTCTCGATAAAAGTAACAAATAGTGGACCCAATAGTTTGCACCAAGTTGATCGCTCATTAGAGAGACAATTTTCATGTCTCTTTGATCCTTGATGGACTCAACATTTCTCTTAGGGGATCTCAGTCATCTATTTTCATGCAAGGATCTTCATCAACAACTTTGGTTTAGAGGTAACTTTAAATTAAAACAACCAAGGTTATTCCTGACTAGGAAGTTGAAATTTAATGTGTACTAGTCGACAGCCCTAAGCGGATCCATAGTTGTTCCAAATACTTTGGAGCATTTCTATTGCTCTCACCAGCTCTCCATACATGACCCAAGATATTCTCCATGCCTATTGATGATTTGTAGGTAGATTTATCTAACAGAAGAACAATCATGCCACATCTATTCTTAGAGCCATCATGTAAAAGGGGTCCTTCCTTTATCATTTCTAGGGATGCATTCATTAACTGCAACCTTTTTGTCAACTCATAGATCAACATACATGCCTAAGATTAGATTTCTTGATTTGAGTAATTGATTAGTTCTCTCCACAACTTAATCATAGTTATGCTTGAATAATAAAGGTGATCTTTTAACATATTTCATGGATCTTACTCCTATTTTTGATATAGAATTACATGTTATCTATAAATATAAATATTTCCTTTCCTTGTATTAATAAAATTATCAGTTTTATCTCCTTCTAATTCATAATATCTTGAGTGCATCAATTTTCCTTACTATTTGGATGTATTTTCTCTTTTTCCAAGTTCTATGGGAGTGTTGTTATGATAAATAGATTTGTGCTTGTGAACTTTGGTTCCTCGTAATATCTCATTGATTCCTACTATTTGTATGATCTTAGTAAATAGATAAAATAGGAAATTATGTAAGTTGGGGATAGCTTTATTGATGTCTTGTGCAGTTCCAGGAAAGGAGGATCAATGTTCTAATCTGGTGCATCATCCCCCTTTTTACCTTTCTTCATTCCTTCTCCCCTTTTCCCTGAAAAGATGTTAGATTAGGTTATAAGTAAGTGTTGAGCCCTAAGAGGCTCACACCTAAATAAGGGCAGTTGGGAAGCTTCATAAGAGTGGTACAAATTGTGTCATGTGAAACAACCTCTAGGATTTTAGAAGTTGTCTCGTCCTACTGGTGTTTAGGAAAGGGGAAGAAATATTAAACACAAAAACTAAGGTGATGCACCAAAGATTTTTAAACCCTTTGAATTTCCCTTCAAAAATAACAAGAATATGAAACTCCTAAAAGATTAGGCACAGAACGCCACAGACTCTTCATTATTGGAAAGAGAACAAGACCCAAAAGTCAAATGGACATAGTGCAAAATATTCAGATCTCTCGGTGAGAAGCACATGTTAGTACCTGCAAGAGTTTTTGCTATTATCTCACTAAAATAGTCATTCTATGATCATTTCATTCACAAAATGATATAGTATAACCTTAGATTATAAACATTAAAAGAGTATAAAACATGGTTCAATAACTTGTGTATCTATGATGAAATTATAAAAGCCTGAAATAACAAATGATAGCTATGTTCATCCAAAAAGCTTAAGTTTATTCACAAAACTAGAGAAAAACACATAGTAAAAGTAAACTAGGCATCGTCCAATATGTCTCCTCTATTGATTATCTAAATACAAAGCTAAGGTCAAAGAATGATTCAATAGTTATTTCTAAGTGTTCTTCTCTTCAATATTGGTGAAAAAAAACTCCAGAACCCAAATCCCTATTACAATGTGCCCATGAGCTTTTATAGAAAATTTCCCTTTAACAAGAAAAGGTTGTTGTAACTGAAAAAAAATTCTTCATATTTGTCTCATGTAGATCTCATCATGGAGGTTATTACAACTATCTCAGTATGCTTCTCTACATTATTATTCTCCTTCCATGCCAGCTATGTCATTCCAAACTCCTTGTAATAATTCCTCATTTTTTGTGCATGAAGACAACTCATTTTCAGATAAAATCTACTTTAGGATGCGCTGCTACATAAAAATGTGGCATATTATTCAAATGATATGGGCCTCATAGGTCTATTGAGCGACATGACCACAGACCAGACATGTGTCGCAACAACTAGAGTTTTTGAGTTTTTCCTTCATTCTGGCCTTCAGAAACTTTGTGTTGCTGACACGTGGCACCCGCTAACATGAGTGCACATGAAAGGTAAAGAATTTGAAGGAAAAGAGGCTTGCAGGCTTGGTAGAAACTATATAATTTTGGCATTTTGCTACCCAACTTCACGGGGTCATAGCTTTCTAATCGATGCTCAGAATTTTAAACAAAATATCTCGTTGGAAAGGTCTTTAAGAGATCTAGTTTAAGTCCCTAGGCAATCTACATTAAACCCATTATGATAAGGGATAGATGACAATTTCGACCCCAAATTCCACTCTGAAGGCATCTAGAAATGCACTTTTCTAAAACATAGAAAAATACCAAAAAAATAGGACTTTTTTATTTTTTACATTATGCTCAATATGTCACTTTTGCACTGCCTCATATTGCCTTCAGAATGCCCTAAATGAAGGTTGTGGTAGATAACATCTACAGTAAGCTCTTCAAGTGTTGGGTTGGTTCAACACTACACCCTTATTGGAAAGGAAGATGACCTTCTCCAAAGACTCAACCTCACTTGTCAAGGTCCCACACTTGGAGATTGTTTCCATATTTCACAAGGTTTCTTGGGGGTTAAACACCAAGAAAGGGTGCAAAATTTTGTGAAAATAGGTATCATTTGGGTTTTATTTCTATATATGAGGTGATGATGGAGAGTAGAATTTATGTTTTGTTTTGTAGATGAATTTTTATCCTATTGAAATTAATTTGGACTATGGGTTGTCAGTTGTAGACTCTTGTTGAAGAAGCACACTACTAATATTGTATTGGTATTGTTAGTTTATTGGAATACAAAGTAGTGTGCTTTTAAAGTGTGGGGTTTTTATGTTAGGATTGAGTAATACTAAGAGGGGGGTGAATCGGTATTACAAAAATTTAAATTAAACTTAAACCAATTCCAAATAAACCATAAGCTTACAGAAATGAAAATAACATAAGAAAATGACACAGAACTCATAAAACCATTATTTGTTGTCGAGGAAACCCTGGCCAAGAGAAAACCCCAGTGGGGATGGTACCCACAAGCATGCACTAAAGTATAATGTCCCTATTAGGAGACCTAGCCATATTAGGAGCTGAATATTACATAGTACATTTCCTTGTTAAAGGAATAAAAACCCTGTTAAAGGTATACAACACCCTATTAGGGGCTAGAATAACATACCAAATGGTTAAATCTAGATCAGAAAGGCTGCTCAAGGAAGAATGGAGAGGAGAGGAGGAGAGTGAGCAGCTGGAGGGAATTCGAATTCCCCTTTGGGCACAAAACCTGCTAGAGGAGGATTGCAGACGAATCTAGGTGAAGGCATCAAGATTACCAAGGGAGGAGAGAAGGATGCAGAAGGGGACAAAGACCCAGATCAGAATCGTCCCTGAGAAGGAGGCAAAAGGGACTTTTTGAACTATGAAATGAGCGGGAAAGAGACCTCTGGAAACGTTCAGAATTTTTTCGTGCCAGTGATTTAGGAAAAGGTAAAAGATGTAGCAGTGGAGGGCTCCACAAAAGAGTCAAGGGAGGACACTCCTCTATCAAGATTCCAAATCAGTGAAGATGCTCCAAAGATAATGAAAGGTGATGGTAAGTCTTCTGAAGCAAAAGATGGTCAACCTTTATTTAAAAATACTGCTAATGGAAGCTGGTCCTCTCTTTTTGGTGTGAAACCTACTGGGAAATCTTCTTTTCCACTTGTTGACAATACGTCGGACCCTGCGAAGGGAATATTTAGCATTTCCCTTCCTAATTCACTGGTTGATCATACAGTAGATTCAATGAAAAATACACTAATAGGAAATTTCATGGGCCCAAGACCTAATATTGATATAGTAAGGGTTTATACAGCAAGGAAATGGAGGTTAAAAGGCCAAGTCAACATAGCCGCCCTACCAAAAGGTTTTTTCACTTTTGAGTTTTCTAGTTCTGAAGACCTTTCTGTAGTTCTGTGTGGGGGTCCTTGGATGTTTGGTAAATCATCTTTGGCTCTTCAAAAATGGGGGACAAATCTTGATCTTAATATGGATATGTTCGAATCAGCCCCAGTGTGGGTTTGATTCCAGGGTCTTCCTCTGGAATACTGGCATGAATCTGTTTTCTCGGGATTGGCTCATTCATTTGGGGATCTCTTATCTATTGACCCAATGACAGCTGCAAAGACTAGATTAGTCTATGCAAGAATCTGTGTCAACATTAATCAAAAGATAGACCTCCCGGAAGTTATTTCAATTAACTCAACGCTGGGTACTTATAATCAACTTGTGGAATTTGAATCAATCCCCTTTGCCTGCTTTACCTGCAAAAAATCTGGTCATTGGGCAAAACAATGTCCTCTTAAACCTTCTGTTAAATCTGAAAAGAAAGATTCAAGAGTTGTTTAGAGAGAGAAAAATGGCTCTTCTTCCTCTCTTCCAATCCCCCCGAATGTATTAGAAGAGAAAAAATCAATAGAAGACCTAAATGTTGATCTAACAAATCAGCCAGAGGAAGATTTTTTTTAGTCATCTGTTGAGAAGGAATTACCTCAAATCATGGAGTAGGAGGACCCATATACAACAGAACAAAGGAGAAAAGTGGATGACTCCTTACTTTCTTATCAAAGCCCTCTCGCCAGGAATAGGGAGAAGGATCTCTAGCCCCAAAATGTTCCTCTGGAATTCTGTGTTGAAAAGGAGCCACAAGTCCCAAGAATAGAACAATAAAATGAGAATGGCTGCTTCCCTGAAACAAGTGGTCGGGGAGTAATAGTTGTTGAAAAATTGGGATCTTCACCTTTAGTGAATGAGCAGGTGATATCTATTATTAATGGAAATAGTAGCAAGAGTTGGTCTGAAGTCAGTGAGGAGGATAATCAAAAAGAAAGTTTTGATGATTCATCTCCTATCTCGGAAAAGCAGGAATCCCTATGGTCTGAGGTGAAAAATAATAAGAAAGACAAAAAACCCTCTAAGAAAGGAGGAATGAATCTAAAAGCTCAAGAATCATGGAAGAAGGCAGAAATAACCCCTCTAGGGGGAGTCCAGACTAGAAGGAAGAAAGCAGATGTTGGATCGCCCCAGGGAGGAAGAGGTAGACCTTCTCATAAAGCTATGAGAGAGCTAGAAGAAAAATAGAGTATTGTGGATGGTAAACAATCAACTATCCCTGATATTTACTCCCCAATCCATTAAATGAAGATTATATCTTGGAATATAAGAGGTCTAAATAGCCCTCATAAACAAGATGTTCTTATAAATTTGGTTAGAGACACAAACCCTGATATTATTTTTATCCAAGAAACTAAAATCTCTAGAGAGAAAGTTGAGAAAATTAACCCTTTTAAGAATGGTAGTAGTATTGGCAGCGACTCTGATGGTGCCTCTAGTGGTGTTGTGATTTTCTAGAACAATGCTATTGTAAATTTCAAGAAGATTCATGTTGAGAAGAACATTATCCTTATTTGTGTCAAACATCTTAAATTGGATTGTTCTTGGAACCTCATGAACATCTATGCCCCTAATACAAAAAGTGGAAGGCTCAAATTCTGGAAAAGACTTAAAGAAATTAGGAATAATTTCCAAGCAATTAGCTAGATGGTGATGGGGGACTTTAATTCTCCCCTGCTGGTAGACGATAAAATGGGTGGTGCTCTTTCTCAATTTGATAGCAGAATGGATCTCATGGAGTATATTAATGTTCAATCTTTCTTTGATATGGAGTTGGAAGGTATTTCATATACGTGGTCAAACAGAAGAACTGGTGCTGATCTCATATAGGTGAAACTTGACAGAACCCTCCTCTCTCTTGATTGGCTTTCTAAATTTTCTTGTTCTTTATCTTCCTCTATTAGGATTGGTTCTGAACATTTCCCTATAATCTTCAATGCTAATATCTTGAATGGAAAAAAGAATATCCCGTTTCACTTTGAGAAGATGTGGTTAGCCCACCCTAACCTAAAAGACTACATTTCTAAATGGTGGAATTATAATCAGGAAGGCACTGCCATGTATAGGATAGCCAAAAAATTGAGTAATGTTAAAAAAAATGTTAAAAATTGGAATAAGGAAGTCTTTGGGGACATATTCAAGGCTAAAAGTATCAAAAAGGAAGAGATCGAGACTATTCAAGAAATTATTCAAAATGAGGGTCTCTTAGAGGAGCATAGATGTACAAAGAATGTCTTGGTGGTTGAATATCATAACATCATTTCTAAAGAGGAGTCCTTCTGGAGGCAAAGATCAAGAGCTCTCTGGCTTAAAGATGGGGATAAAAATACTAGATTTTTTCATATGACTGCTATGAAACACAAAGCTATCAACATAATTTCTTCCTTAAAAGTCAACAATAAGAATCTGGTTAAGGAAGAAGAGATCAAAAAGGAAATGCTTCTTTCTTTTTCACTACTTCTATCTAGAGAAGACATGCTTGATTTCCATAACCAAAACGAAATTCTCTCTGCTATTCCTTCTCCGATAGATAGTAATATCAACTCCAGACTTAAGGCTATCTTGGATGATAAGGAAATCAAAGATGTTGTCTTTTCCTTTGAAGGCGACAAATCTCTAGGTCCTAATGGATATCCCCTTTTCTTCTTCCAGCAGTTTTGGGAGATTACTGGTCAGGATGTTCTCAATGCTGTCAAAGAATTTTTTGGTACTAAATCTCTTCTTAGAGAACTTAATGCTACCTTCTTAGTTCTTGTTCCTAAATTCCATGGTGCTAATATGGTGGAATCCTTCAGACCAATCAGTCTTTGTAATGGAATATACAAGATTATAGCTAAAGTTATGACTTCTAGACTACTTTCTCTTCTGCCTTCAATTATATCTCCTCAGTAGAATGGATTTGTTCCAGGGTGACAAATCCTTGATTCCATTGTGGTAGTTCATGAGAACATACACTCCCTTGAAACTTCCAAGAAATAGGGCTTTCTCATGAAATTAGATTTATCTAAAGCCTATGATAGGGTTGATTGGTTGTTTCTCCAAAAAAATTTAAGCAGCTTTGGTTTTGATGCAGGGGTAATTAAAATTGTTAATCAACTAGTCTCTACTGTGACTTCCTCTGTGATTGTGAATGGTAGCTCTTCCAATTTTTTCAAACCTTCTAGGGGCCTAAGACAGGGGGACCCTATCTCTCCTATTATGTTTTCTATATTGGCTGAAGGGTTGGGAAGATATATTTCTAAACTTGTTAATATTGGCCTAATCTTTGGTCTCCATCCCTCCTTGGCCAGAACTTCTTGTTCCCATGAATAGTTTTTTGATGACACTCTTATTATGGGTGAAGCTACTGTGAAAGAAGCTAGGAATCTTAAAAAAGCTTTATCTATCTACACTTCGGCAACGGGTCAACTCATCAATTGGGATAAGAGCTCCATCTTTTTTATCAATACCCCTCTTGAGAGACAATATAAGATGTCTAAAATTCTTGGTTGCAGCATTGGTGCTCTTCCCTCTTCATATTTGGGGCTCCCTCTCTGTTCTAAACCTCCAGATAGCTTCTAGAACCAAATTGTTGATAGATTCAATAGGAAGTTGGCAGGCTGGAAAGGTGCTCTCCTTAGCAGTTCTGGTAAACTTCAGCTTTTGAAATCAACATTACAAAATTTGCCTGTGTATGCTTTAAGCCTCTTTAAGATTCCCCATAAGTATGCAATGGTGCTTGAAACTATCCAAAAATGCTTCTTATGGACTGGTGTTGAAGATAAAAAAAGGCTCAGTC